>CABHPQ010162501.1:0-49066 GCA_902168405.1 Peromyscus aztecus
GACGGTCCTCCTAGGCAGAGCACTTGATGGGGGACATAGATTCAGTCCTCGGGTACAGCTAAAACCAAACAAATGGCGTCTCACTCCCTGACTTGAGGAGTTTTGATGCCTTCTAGAGGTGTGATTGACACGCAGTGAACTACAGAGTTGTAAAGTACACAGTATGATCAGCGTGGACCCTTGTGTGCCATATGACCCTTCACCACAACAAGCTGAGCATTTCTTTCATCCCGCCTCCTCATGGTTCCTGCCTGCTGCTGTACCTCAAACTTTCATTGAGTCCTTTCCTGTCCCTGTAGGTTTACTGGAATGTCCAGATTCCCCTGCATGTATGTAGGTACCCCATATTGCAGTCCCCACAGAGGTTAGGACGGGGCATCAGTTCCTCTGGAACTGGAGTTTTGGATGGTTGTGAGCCATCATATGGGTGCTGGGAACCAGGTCCTCTACAAGAGCAGCAAGTGCTCTTAACCATTGAGCCGTCTCTCCAGCCCCAGCATTTCTAGATTTTTACATGGATAGAACGATAATGTGTGTATTCTTTCGCTGGCTTCTCATTTTGAAATTACCTGTGCTTTATATGGTAATAGTTGACTCTCATTTTACTGGTGTTGTGTGCATGTCTCCCTGGCCCCCCACCCCCACCCCCACACACACTTTAACAAATATTGGAAACAGGGTCTCTCTATGTAGCGCTGGCTGGCCCGGAATTCACAGAAATCTGCCTGCCTCGGTCTCTTACGTGCTAGGATTAAAGGCATGCTCTGTCACACTCAGCTTTTGCTTGTCCGGACTTGGTCTTGCTTCCTAGGTGGTCTGGACCTTTGGATATAGACCAGGCTGTTGCCCGACTCAGAGCAGGCCTCCTGCTTTTACCTCCCATGTGCTCTCCACAGGCGATTCCCTTCTTGTGTCCGTGTTATATATAGATACAGCACAGTGTTTACTTGTTCTTCGGGTGAGGAAAATCCGGGTTATATAGATTCTTGGCTTTCTCAGGAAGGGCCGTGTAAGGTTGGTGGAGGTTTGACTCCACTAGCGCCCTCCACAGTGCTGGTGAGGTGAGCCAGGGGCTTGTACAAGCTAGGTCAGTGGGCTGCTGAGCCGCTGTGCCAGCCCTGTTTGGGTTGTGCTGTGTAGTCAAGACTGGCCTTCAACTTTGGTTCCTCCTGTCTCAGGATCTCTAGTACTTGGATCCCCTGTGTGCCTCCAAGCCTGGCAAGACATTTCTTTTTGGGGGAGTGAGGTGGGGGCGGGGAGCCATTCCCGAGACAGGGCTTCTTTGTGTAGCCCCGGCTGTCCTGGAACTCACTCTGTAGACTAGACTGGCTTTGAACTCAGAGATCTGCCTACCTCTGCCTCCCAAGTGCTGGGATCAAAGGCTTGCGACCCCACTGCCAACAGTTCTTTTCATTGCAGTATAATTCACATTTGAAAGTGTGTCACAAGTTGGCAACTGGTCATTATGTGACTGTGAACACTTCCATCATATCTCACAAAAGCCCCCGCACTGACCCTCAAGTAGGGTCACATTTGTGCCAGTAGGCTCTTTGTATGCCACTCAAGAAATGCTTCATTTCTGTGTTCAGCTCACTGACCAAATATTTGTGTGAAAGGAAGGTGGATAAAGGAGTCAGAGGCTATGTTTGCACGTCTATGTTTGTACATCTATGTTTGCACGTCTATGTTTGTACGTCTATGTTTGCACATCCATGTTTGCACGTCTCAGAAAGTTGCTCCTCCAGGTCCTCTCACGCCACCTCAGATCCCCCACAAGCCAGGTCATAGTAGCTTATGCTGTAATCCCAGCACTGTGTGAGGTTGAAGGCCAGCCTGGGTTACGTAGTGAGACCCTACCTACAAACACAAAACAGTAACAACATAAGGAGTCGGATGTGGCGCACACCTTTAGTCCTGGCACTCGAGAGGCAGAGGCAGCCTGATTTCTCTGAGTTCGAGGCCAGCCTGGTCTACAAATCAAGTTTCCAGGAACAGCCGGGGCTGTTATACAGAGAAACCCTGTCTTAAAATAAAGCAAAACAAACACCAAACAAAAAAGGTGGAGAATGGTTTGAGAATATTAAAATATCAACCCTACTTAAAATGTTGTTAAACCTGAATGTAATCTGCTTTCGTTTGTAGGTGGCCGAGTGATGGCGTCAGATACTGAGAGGACCATCCTGTCTCCTGGTGGAAGGTAAACCATCCCTCACCAGCGCCATTGTGCCTCGTGCCCAGAGTTACCAAAATAGCAGACTGCCTCGTGCCACACATCCAGAGTGCAAATGCAAATTTTGTTTTTGAGAAAAAGCCTTTCTTTCTATTAGCCCAGGGTAGTCTCATATCAGAATAACTGTGCCTTGGCCTCCTAAGTGCTGAGATTGAAGGCGTGTGCCACCGCCCAGCAAAGCCTTACTTTCTAATAGCCCAGGTAGTCTTGGAATCATCCTGCCTCGGCCTCCTCAGTGCTGGCATCGCAGGTGTGGGACACCAGGCATGTAGGTTCGCCTCAGGTCTTGTGCACACTGGCACTTCTTACGTAAGGCCGCACATCGGGGAAGCTGTTGACCACTGTGCAGGTGGCCCTCACACTTGCATCCCGTGATCCACGTCTCTTCCTCCTTTCAGTTGTGGCCCCATCAAAGTGAAAACGGAACCCACGGAAGACTCTGGTATGTACTAGTTCTCTTAGAATCGCTTATACAGATAGTCTTTTCCTTTGTCGAGGAGGTTATATTTTGAGTTGCTAGTTACTGTGTCTTGTTATGCTGACCAGACTGGCGTCTTAGGAGCCTCCTGCCTCGGCCTGGCCAGTGCTAATATTTCAGGCATGTGCTGCTCTCCCTGGTTTCATTGTAGGAGGGGCCTCTAAAGATTTATTTATAATTAATCATTAATTTCGTGCATGTGCCTGTATGTAAATATGGTATCTTTGTATGCATGGGTGGGGTGGGAAGTTGTGTGCCTGTGCATGCTCCAAGGACAGAAGAGGGCGCCCAGTGTCTTCTACTCCGACTATCCTTTTGAGGCAGGGTCTCTCAGAACCCAGGACCGGCTATCTGGGAAGCTCAGTCCCGTTACCCTTGCCTCCCTCAGAGCTGAGGTGACGAGCACTGACCAGTTTGGTCCACTTGTTATGAGAATCCGGAGATCGAGTGAGCTCTGGTGCTCGGGATTGTGTAGGAAGTGTATTCTCAGAGCTGTCTCTCGAGCTCCCTCACTGGGGTTGGAATTTGTGATTTCCTCATGGTAGATGATGCTGATCATTTCTTTCATGCACTCATTGGCTGTTCCTGTGTCTTTGATGACATGTCTTTTTTTTTAATCGTGTGTTTGTGTGTGTGTGTGTGTGTATGTGTGTATGAGAGAGAGAGAGAGAGAGAGAGAGAATGAGAGAGACAGACAGTGGGGGGAGGGAGGGAGAGAGGGAATGAATCCAGGCACATGTGTGCCATGGTGTGCCTGTTGAGATCAGGCAGCAACCGCAGGCGTTGGTCTGAGGCGTTTTGCTCCTGCGTAGGCCAGACTCTCTGACCTGAGAGTTTCCAGGGATTCTCTGCCTTCCATCTCACCGTAAGAGAGCAGGCCTCAGAGACACACAGCACCATGTCCAACTTTCCGTGGGTTCTGGGGTGCAAACTCCAGTCCTTCCGCTGTGTGGCAAGCTTTTCACCCAGGGAGTCCTTTCTCCAGCTCCTGTTTGCTTTTTTTTTAACCTGAGGTTATTGGGCCCCCCCCCCCCCCCAGTTTTCAGAAGTTCTGCATATTTTTTTGGATACAAGTCAGAAATATGGTCTTGCAAATGTTTCTTAGAGCCTGTGCTAGGTCTTTTTATTTTCTTTAATGGTGTCTTTGAAACTCAAAAAATAATAAATTGTGGTTACTATGTTTCCAAGGGTGTGATTTTGTTGTTGTTGTTGTTGTTGTTTAGATTTAAAACATGTTTTACTCTTTAATTTTTATTTATTTATTTATTTATTTATTTTGAGACAAGGTTTCTTTATGTAGTGCCTGTCTCTCCATCTCCAACTTCTAGGATTAAAGGTGTGCACCACCACATCTGGTTTAATTCATTTAAATTTTTTTTTTTATTTTCAAAGTTATATTATTTCTTCTTTTCTTTCCTCCCTCTAAATCCTTCTATATACACTGCCTTTTCCTCTTTCAAATTCAGGTCACATTGTTATTTCTCTCTCTCTCTCTCTCTCTCCCTCTCCCTCTCGCCCCTCCCTCTCCCTCTCTCTCCCTCCCCTCCTCCTAAATATAACCTGCTCTGTCTGTGTAATGTTACTTATGTGTGAGTTTTAGTGGAGAAGACTATTTCTTCCTAATCTCAGTATTTCTTAGTTGCCAGTGTTCTTTGTATAGGATTGAGGTCTCATGGGTTTAAAAAATTTTTTTAAACTTGATTTTCAAAGTTAGCATTCAAGGTGGTGGGTTTCTCTGTGACATTTTTTTTTTTAAAGAAAATATTTTTTTAAAGCTGGTTGGTGCTGCACACCTTTAATCCCAGCACTCAGGAGGCAAAGGCAGGCAGATCTCTTGAGTTCTAGGCCAGCTTGGTCTTCAGAGTGAGTTCCAGGACAGCCTAGTTTACAGAGCAAGTTCTAGGACAGCCGGAGCTGTACAGAGAAACTCTGTCTCAAAAGCAAAAAATTAAAAATTAAAAATATGTATATATATATATATATTTTCTTTTGGTTAAAAAATTGTATGGGGGCTGGAGAGATGGCTTCTTGGAGGTTAAGAATACTGGCTGCCCTTCCAGAGGACCCAGGTTCAATTCCCAGCACCCACATGGCAGCCCAACTGTAACTCCAATTCCAGCGAGTCCAACAACCTCCCCTCGCACAGACACACATGCAGGCAAAATACCAATACACATAAAATAAAAATAAAATTTAGAACATTGATGTGTATTTGTGTGACTCTGTGTAGTTGGATGTGAGTGCAGTACTTATAGTGACCAGCAGGGGCATCAGAGCTTCCTGGAGCTGGAGATACAGGTGGTCGTGAGCCTTAGGAGGAGTCCACGCTGTTAACCTCAGAGCCATCTCTCCAGCCCTGTCACTGCGGCCCTTTCATACACAGATATCATTAAAGTTTTTCTTATGTCCTCCTCCACAGTACCGCCCCCATCCTCCCGCCCCCTCTCTGTTTTATTGTTCTTTAGAGACAGTATGGCTCTCTGGCTCTGGCTTTCCGCTAATCCTGCAGCCTCCCGGCGGCTGAACCAGACACAGCGTTTCCTTTTATTTTCTTTTTACCTAGAAAATAGTTGTCTAACCTAAAGTCAACAAAGCTTTGCGATTATGTCTCTTCTGAGGGTTTCTAGCGTTAGTTCTTAGGCTGGTCTGTGGGATGCAGAGATTGTTGTTAGGCATGTTGCCAGGTAAGAGCATAAAGCACTCAGCTCATGTGAATGTTGAAGACCTTCCTGCTCTACTGAGTGACTTTGAGTCTCTGTCAGAGGTAGTGGAGTTTTACCTCACTCTCCCTTCCCCAGCCGAGAGCAGTCGGGCAGCCATATCCCACTGGTACTCTGTGTTCTAAAGTTTCCTTCCTGTCCTGAGGGGCGAGACGAGGTAGGCATTCTTCCCTTCCTCTCCCCTTTCTCCGTAGAGCTAAGTTGATTTTTACTGTGAAGTTTGTTCAGGTTGGTCAGTTGGTTGGGTCTGTCTGTCTGTCTATCTGTCAGTTGCCAAAACCTTGGCTTGGTTGGGGTTGCAGATGGCTTCCTTCAACACCTACCTGATAAGCATTTGCCCTTCCAAAGTCTTTAATGTGTGTAAGGATTTTAATGTGCAGTGCCCTGGAATTGTGACCTACTGGAGACTGTCACTTGTTTTGTAGGCATTTCTCTGGAAATGGCCGCTGTGACAGTTAAGGAGGAGTCAGAAGATCCTGATTACTATCAGTATAACGTTCAAGGTAACCATTGTTTCATGGGGTCTTTCTTCCTGACACTTGGTGGTGGCGTTCAGCTCTCTGAGCCAGTAGCCGTCTGTGCCACAGTGCCCGTTCCTAGTTTCCGTCCGAGTGAGGTGAACGTGAGAGTTGTGGTCCACATCCGTGTCTTCACTTGTATGGTCAGCCCGGGTCATCTTAGCAGTCTCAGCGTGGCGTGGTTAGCACATGCTTGTGTGCTCAGCACTCGCGAGGCCAAGGCCAGCCAGAGCTACGCAGGGAGACCTCGCCTCAAACAAGCGAACATTTTAGTGGCTGCTTCAGTGTGTGCCTTGTGAAATGTTCACAGGGTTCTAGTTTTCACTTGCCTGGGAGACTTGATTTTCTTTAAAGTGGTAAGCCTTACTGGCTGTGGAGTATTTTAAAAATGCCTACAATACTATTTCATGACGTTTAAGTGTGCAAATATCTGTGTACATGTACTGCTCATTGTCAGTGACAAAAGTTGGGGATAGGGTGCCCACATATGGAGGTGAAGGAGTTGGTTCTTTCCTTACACTAGATGGCTCCTGGGGATTGAACTTGGGTCATTAGGCTTGGTGGCATGTGCCTTTACGCCCTAAGCTCTCTTGCTAGCCTTTGAACAGTTTACTGATTGTGATCCTAGGACTTAAAGCTGACATCATCATCATCATCATCGGGATTCTTTTTATGGTTTTAGAGTTAGAATATAGCTAGACTTGGTTGGTAGTGTCTTGCTCGTGTGTACATAAAGGTAACAGGTAGATTGATGTTTGAAATAAAATATCCCCTTCTTTAGTATTTTCAATTGACATCATTTTCATTACCTGCTGTGAGTATAAGTCCCCCACACCCCTCCCCCCAGGCACACACACCTTCAACTCACACTGAGAAGGTGACATTTCTTTGGTATTTTTTGAAACAGGGTTTCTACTATGTAACTCTGGCTGTCCTGGTACTCATTAAGTAGATCAGGCTGGCCTCAAATTCACAAAGGTCCACATGCCTCTGCCTCCTGAGTGCTGAGATAAAAGCATACGTTTTCACTCTTGGGCTCAATTTTTTTTATTGGTGTGTGTTCATTGTGCAGTATGGTAGTTGGCTTGGCTTGGCTTGAGTCAGGGTCTCATGTATCTCAGGCTGTCCCCAAGCTCCGTATGTCGCCGAGGATGAGTTCTAACTTGGGATATCCCCCCCCCCCCCCCCCGCCCTCCCCCCCTTGCCACCCCCCCCCCCCCCCCCCCCCGTTTTTCCTCATTGAACTGACTGTTTCTTTAGTGCAGTTGAAGAAGTTAAGCTACACATTCCGCTGGCTGTTCCCCAAGCCAGTAGAGCAGTGTCTTGTGGGTATTTCCCTTTTTTCTTTCCATCCTTCTTCCTCTGTCATCCTCTCTCCCACACTCCCCTCTTTGGGCTGGAGATTGACCCCAGGGCCTTGAGCTGCGGGGCAAGCAGGTCTTCGGCCCCAGAGCCACACCACAGCCCTACGATGTCTCTCTTTTGTCACGTGTCTCCTGCTTGTACTGTGTGTTGATGTCTTTGTGGAATTCCCTATGTGCCGTTGCAGACTGTTCAAATGCAGTGGTTATCAACCTGTGGGTTGTGACCCCTTTGGGAGTGAATGACCCTTTCCCAGGGGTCACCTAAGACCATCGGAAAACACATATTTATGTTACAATTCATAATAGTAGCAAAATGACATTTATGAAGTAGTAGTGAAAATAATGTTATGGTTGGAGGTCACCACAACATGAGGAACTATATATATTAAAGGGTCGCAGCATTAAGAAGGTCCAGAACCACTGGTCTAGGGTGTTTTCTGTGTTGTATTTAGATAGTGTTTTATATTTGTGTTTTCTTTTATTATGGATGTGTGGTTTTGCTATGAGCTGAGGTCCCCAAACCCGGGAGTCTCCCTGCTTTCTTGAGTGCTGGTGTTACAGATTGTGGGTTATTGTTTATTTGTTTTATGTTAAGAAGTAGCCGTTGAAAGTAGCGCTTTGCTTCTTTCAGTTGATTAATTCTAAAAAGCTTGTTCAGGGTCTCGGGCTTTAGCTCAGGGGTAATGTTCACCTAGTGTGCCGGAAGCCCTGGCGTCCATCCCCAGTACCACGTAGACTGGCCACACCGGAGCACACTTGCGTTCCCAGCACTCCAGAGGTAGAGGCAGCAAGACCTCAGAAGTCAGAGATCAGCCTGGGCTCCATGTAACTGTCTCACGTACAGTGGAAACTTACCTGTACTGTATTACCTAGATCTGTGACTTTGTGTTCTGTGTTTCCTAGTGAATGAACCTTCATTATGGCATCTTCATACATGTGTGTATTGCACTTGGACCATAACCCTGTGGCTCTGTTTTGTCTCTTTACTTTTTGTGTACCCAAATCCCCTTCCTCTCTCCCAAGTAATCCCCCTTCTGTTTTCATGTATTTTCAAAATACTTTGACTAATGGAAAAACTTCGTTAACTTAATGGAAAGGATTCTGGACCAGAAAGTGCATCGATCCCTGCCTGGTGGTTTATTGTGTACGCCTCTGTGCTGGTTGAGACTTACTAGTAGTGGATGTCCTTCAGCAAGCCTGGGGGAGGTTAAGAGTCTCAGTAATCCCTGTATGGAGAAGCGAACAGTAGGCAGGCGTGTGCAGTCAGCGTCCGCCCTTCCTGTAGCGAGCGCTTGTCCGTTTGAACCGCTCTGAGCCTCCATTACAGACCTGCCATTACCATGCCATCCCGTCCGTCGGTCATCCTCAGTCTCCTTCCTTAACTGTGTACACAAACCTTCACCTGAACACACTCCTCCCATCAACCAAGACCATCAACTAACACCCCCCCTTTTTTTTGCCTGTTTTTATTTCTAAAAAGGCCATCATTCCATACACCTCACCCAGATAGGCACTAATGTGACCAACATATGCTTTGAAATTCTTTTGAAGCTTATCTTTGTATTCCAAAGCAGGCCCTTCTGAAACTGATGATGTTGATGAAAAGCTCCCCCTTTCGAAGGCTTTGCAAGGTATCGCCTTTCACTTCTGCTCTCCCACATCCTGTTCGTATTTACTGTTTCTTTATATTGGACAGACTGTTTTAATAATTATAACTATATTACTTTTCCAAATGGAAAAGGAAAAAAAATGTATTGGCCTTTTTTTTTTTTTTAAACATAAATGAACTTCACAAGCAAAATTTTTCAAAACCAATTTTCCCTTTTGTGAATCTAGTAATGAATCTCGAAATGGGTACATGACACACTTTCCTATTGAAGGTAAAGTACACTTTATACCTTTATCAGCATAGTCAGCAGGCAGGCTGTTACTGGGGTTAGCAATGTGAGCAGTGCTAAGGTGCGGTGATGCTTAGCTTGGGAAGGATTGCAGACTATCACTTGTGAATCCCTGTGCTTACTGAATGACTCCTTGGGTAACTTTTGTGCTGTGTTTCCAGACTTGGTCATAGTCTGTTAGTGATGGCTTCTCCTCTGTCCCTTCTGGCTTTGATCTCATGCGATGTATTTTCTTTAGTGTCACTCTAGAATGTAAGAGAATGGTCTCTTCCATTTTCATAGATTTTAGTAGACAGAGAGGACACACAGGGTCATGGTATGCATGAGCAGCCTCCCTAACCCGCCCTCGGTATCTCGGGCCTTCTCTCGTGTTTTGGCTTCACATCTGTTTCCTTTGACTTTACACAGTCAAAGAATTTACAGCTCTGTAAATGCACAAGGGAAGGTCCACCCAGCATAAGAACGTGTGCAGAGGAAGCACACTGTGCCTGTGGCTCACAGGTCAGCCTGTGAATATAGTGCCTGCCCGGCTTTAGCTTTGAGTTCCGGTGAGTTCCCACTGTAGAGCACGTGGGAAGCATCCCGAGACAGACAGAGCATTGCGACACAGAGACCTAAGACACAGAGACCTAAGCGGGGCACTGTGAGAGCTCTGAGGCACTCCAGGTCAAGTGTACCGATGACCTTGGTCTACCCCTTAGGCAGGAGCTGAGCACAGTCGACAGGAGACCTGCCGCCCGCCCGCCCGCCCCTGGGTGACTCCTGTACTGGCAGGTGTCTGTTTTCCTTTACGCACGATGGTGTTTTTCCTCTTTTCCTGTCCCCAGCTTAGACACTTAGAGATTGAGGATGCACTTGGGGGCAGCTGTGCACTGGATCCCAAGGGGCCGTTTGGTGTCCTGGCTGGTGGCTCTCGTGCGGTGCCTGGTTGTGGTCCTCTTGATCTTCCTGGCTGCCTGACCCAACAGGTGGCTGGATGTATGCCCCATGTCCAGAAGCAGGCAGGTTATTTCCTGAACTACAATGCTTTTGAAACTAAAAACAGTCTCTCGAATTTTAATTCAAGTGTTTAAGTACAACTTTGATTAAATTATGGACTAGTGTCCGTAGCTTCTGTCACGGTAGAAAGGGAAAGAGGGAATATTCCACACACAATAAGCCTTGACTTTGTTTTGGTTTTTTTTGTTTTGTTTTGTTTTGTTTTGTTTTGACACCTTGTTAAGTCTCTAGGCAAAGAAAGACTGTCTTCTGATTTGGTGGTTTGTTTGTGGGTTGTTGCCAGATGAGCATGGTACCTGGACTGTAACCGCTTCTCCGCTCCCAGCATCCCTCGGCAATATAGCATGTGGTGACAGTGACTGATACCAGAGCCCAGCCCTACATAGCTTCCTTCTGGATGTTTGCATTTCCAAAAGTTCGCAGCTTCCAAATAGCAGAGTTAAAGATTTTTCTGAGTTAGCAAACATTGTTTGAATTTATTGCTGAGTTAAAACATCTTTGCGTGTATGTTTATTATATTAAAGTGTATGGTCACCTAGTTTTTCTTCTTTTACTGGTAGTTTTTTTTTGTTGTTTTTTTTTTTTTTACTGGTTTAGTATATATTGTTCATTTTCTTTGTAGGAAGCCGTCATTCCTCAGAAGGCAACGAAGGAACAGAAGTGGAAATACCCGCAGAAGGTTAGGAAAGAAGGGCCTTGAGTTTTCCCCTATCTGTTGCCCGTTCTTTGGAGATGAGACGGTGGTGGACCGCGCCTTCACGGCCAGCACCTTCTGTTTTAGAGAGGAGGCCTGTGGTGGCTTGCTCTCACTGTGCTAAAGGCACTGGGCCCGGCCGCCATGGTTAGTGATGCTCTTGGCCGTGCCAAATCAGTGGGTCCTGTTTCTTTTTAGCTTTCTTGTGCCATATTGAAAGAGGAGAAGAAAAACTCCAACATTTTATTTTATTACATTAATTAATTAATTTTCCGTAGTTTACAATTAAAATGATTCCTGGTTGTATTCCATTTAACTTTAAAACGTGCTATTTATCATCAGTTTGTTCGTAGGGCAACAGATAACTCTGTGACTGAGAAGTTTTCTGTCTTCTCACTGTTAACACACCCACAGCTACCCCAGGAATGGCTGCCACTCAGTTAGCCACTGAGTTCTCCTTAGCAGGCACTGGGCAGCGACACAGCTGAGGAATGTTGACCACCTGACTGCGCAGCGTGCGGGAGTGCCCCCTGCTGAGTGGTTGGAGTAGTTCATAGCCCACCCAGGAGATGACTGGTGGGTCATCTCTTGTTTCAGAATCAGTATTCCTCTCATTAACTGTTGTTTATACAACACAGGGGGAATTTATCCTGAAACTTGGCATTCCTTGTATCTGCTGTTTCGTTTTATTAAGAACTCATGGATTTGACCTTTGACCTTCTAGTGAAGGGGTGATCTTAGCAAAGAAAGACATGGGCTAATCGATGCACATTCAGCTTCAGTAGGCTTTCTAGTAGGAATAAATTTCTCTCAAAAATGTTGATGTTCTAGCTGGGTGTGGTAGCGCACACCTGTTATCCCAGCACTTGGGAGGCTGAGGCAGGAGGATCATCCATGAGTTTGAGGCCAGCCTGGGCTACATGGTGAGTTCCAGGCCAGCTTGGGCTACGTAGTGAGACCCTGTCTCAAAATAATAAAACAGAAAAAGAAATACTCGTGCATCCTTGAGATGTTCTTCACAGGTGATTGATTGTGTGGTGAGCGCCCTGTTGGGTTTGGGGAGGTAATGTGATGGTCCTCTGTGGCAGGTCTTAGGTTGGGGTGGGTGATACTGCTAACAACAGGCCTCTGTACAGGACCTGCATGGTTCAGCCAGCACCCAGACTGCTTCACGGTTTCACAAGTCTGTCAACACATACTGGGTCTCGGAGACTCGTTTCTGATGAAATTCTTACTGATGTGTTCCAGGGTTAACAGCCAAGTTAACTTGAGTGCACTTGAATTCTGCTCTTTATTCCTGTACTAACAGCAGACATCGTCTTTGGCAAATCAGTTAATCTCTCCACCTTTGCGAAATGAAAGGCAGCTAACGTAAATTCCCTGAGCTTCCAGCACTAACATTTCCCGTGTATGTACGTCTTGTGTCGTAACACAAATCCCGGTCAGAGTCCTGCAAGAGAGTCCGCCGCAGTCCTGCATGCACCTGTCACCGCCTTCCTCTTTGTATGAAGGTCTCCTTTGCACAGAGTTGGCTGTGGTTTTATTTAACAGTATATATAAACCACGCATAGAGTTCCTGGAAGGAGAGAGGCCATAGTGTCCACACTAGAAAGCATGTTTTTATCTGGCATCCTCCAGTTATAGCCAGGAAACAATTGTGAGTCTGCTGTACCCACATTCCTCCAAGAACACGGGGCTCTTGAGTCCACCGATGCAGGTAACTTGGTGTTCTCTTAACACTTCCCAGCGTTTTCTACGGTTTGTTCTCTTTTATCCCTAGTGGTAATCAAGGGTCAAATCTTTTTAATGAACATGAAATGAATTCAAATGCCAGTTGCCTTTTATTGTAGGCTTCTTTTGGAGCACCAGACAGTAAGTGTTGGAGCACATGGAACATGCTGAATAATGAATGTCATTTTAGAATTTTATTTTTTTCAAGATTCTACTCAACATGTCCCTTCAGAAACAAGTGAGGACCCTGAAGTTGAGGTGACTATTGAAGGTTAGTTATTCAAGCCTTGACTCCAAGAGTCCACTTCCGGTCATGAGCGTTTATGTCAGTCACACCTGAGTCTGCATCTCATTCATCCTGAAAGAAGCTGGGGACAGAGCAGCCCATGCCCCAGTAGGGCTCCCCGGTTGCTCCAGGAGTGCTGGGTGACAGGTTTAAGCTGTGCAAAGTAGATTTGGCCCAGAAGTAGACCAAACTATGCTTTCTGTCAGTAGAAATTGAAAAGTGGAGGAAAAAAGACATCCCAACCTTGATCCACGCACAGAGACAGATTCGAGGATCTTTTGGGTTGTGATAGAAGAAACTGAAGAGGTGCTGGAGGTCCTAGTATCTCAGTCAGCAGAGGGGAGGAGAAGGCTGCCCAAGATGGCCTCAAACGTTAGGCTCCTGCCGTCCTCCTACCCCAGTTTCCCAAGTAGCTGAGACCGTAGGCATACGCCATCATACTGGGCGAGTCAGTAGCTTTTAATGCAAGTCCTCCCCCAATGCCACTTGTCTTTTGAAAATGTTTGGAAGCAATGGTTACGAATAAAAATTAAAATAGTCCCCAGTAGCTAAGTTACCTTAATACTTGTTTGTTTTGAAATGGGGTCTCACTGTGTATCCCTGGTTGGCCTGGAACTTAGTATGTAGACCAGGCAGCCTTGTATTCAGAGTGATCCGCCTGCCTCTGCTTCCTGAGTGCTGAGGTTAAAGGCTTGTGCCTTTACTATTTAAATTTTTTTTTTTTCTAGAATAAGGTCTCACTATGAGGCCTTGGCTGTCCTGGAATGGCTTTGTAGACCAGGCTGATCTTGAACTCTTAGAGATCTGCCGGCCTGTTGTCCAGTGCTGGGATTAAAGGTGTGTACTGCCATCCAGGTTTTCTTCCCTTCCATTCCGGTGTCTTCTAGTACTCCTCTGTAAGTACTCTGGAAACTAGGGACTGACGTTCTCACCCATCTGCCCCTTCATCTGGGGACGGTGGCAGTACGTGGCTGATAGGTTATTTATACATATGCACATGCGTATATGTGGATCTCTGCATTTTTGCAAATGTATAGGTGCATTATGATACGAGTTTTTGTCACATAGACCCCCACCTCCCCAATACACACAGTTGGCAGTTCTTTTTTCCTAACCACAGCATAACCTTTCTTGGTTTGGGAGCTTGGGTGTGCTCTGTCTCCCTCTCTCTGTCTCTCTCCGTGGTGACCTGTCCTATTGTGTCTCCATTGTATTGAAGATGTATGATGGCTTTCATGTGATAGAAGGAATCTTTTCATACTTCATGTTTCAATTGCAGTAAATTAATGCATAGATTTGTCTTCCTCATTAACATAATTTTATTAACCTGAAAGCTACTTTGAATTCTTTGCAGTCAGTTAGAGAATTGAAAGTTTGTCACCTTTAGTTAAAAACCTATTGAGGACTGGTGAGGTGGCTTAGCTGGTAGAGGTACTTGTCACCAGTCCTGATGACCTGAGTTCAGTCCCCAGGACCCACATAATAGAAGATGAGAACCACCTCCTGTTCTCCGAATCCTAGTGATAGGTGCCTGCCCCCCTCCCCAAACACATCCAAAAATGAATAAATAAATTGTACATTTTAAAAATGATTTATTTATTTTTATTTTTGTGGATTGGTGTTTTGCCTGCATGTATATCTGTCTGAGGGAGTCAGATCACTGTGAGCTGGAGTTACAGACAGTTGTGAGCTGCCATGTGGTTGCTGGGAATTGAACCCCGGGTCCTCTGGAAGAGCAGCCAATGCCCTTAACTGCTGAGCCATCTCTCCAGCCCCAAATTACAAATTTTTAAATAAAAAAACCCCAATTAACTTCTAGAAGATTATAAGCATGTAAATGAGATAGTAATCAACTTTATCCTTTATATAGAAATGAGAAAAGTAAGTTATTCTTTGAATTACAGAAATAAAACTGGATAAGATGAAGAACCAATTTGGGTTTGGAGTTTTGGGTTTTGTTATTTTTTGTTGTTATTTTTGTTTGTTTGTTTTGAGACAAGGTCTCTATGTAGGCCTGGATGTCCTGAAACTTGATATGTAAGACCAGTAGACCGGGTTGCCCTGGAACTCACATGGATCCACCGGCCTCTGCCTCCCGAGTGCTGGGATTAAAGGCGTGCGCTGCCACACCTGACCGAGTTAGTATAGTGGCTGTGTTGATTATTTACAAAGTAAATCCTGCCTTTCAGCGCCAAAGTCACACAAGTAAACAACCTAAGGATGGCAAAAGGTCCCTAATGTGTATTATGTTTAATGACAAGGAAAATCCTGTCTGACGTGAAGGAAACCATTTTCAGAGGAAAAGCCCAGGGCTACAGAGATGTCTCAGCAGTTAAGAGGACCCGTATGTTGCTGACAGTCTTCCATAACTTCAGTTCTTGGGATCCAGAGTCCTCTAGACTCCAAAGGCACCAGGCATGTGCATGGTGCACATACATTCATGAAGGCAAACACTCATACACGTAAAATAAAAATAATAAATCTTAAAAAACATAAAGGAAATCATGACTAGGGAAGAAACTTGGTTTTCTTTAGGGATGTGCTTCTACTTTGAAGAAAGGTTTAAGGAGAATGAACCACTCCTGATGCCCAGGACGACTGTTAACCCTGTTATATCTTTCTACATTGTCCACGGGATTTATGGAAAAGAATAAGGAAAAAAAAATACTTGTTGGGCAGTGGTGGTGCACATCTTTAATCCCAGGACTCAGGTGGCCGAGGCAGGTGGATCTCTGAGTTCGAGGACAGCCAGGGCTACACAGAGAAACCCTGTCTGGAAAAACCAAAAACAAGAAAAACTTGGTCATATTTTATAGTGTTTGACTTGACCCTGTGTCTGTGAGTTTCTGGACTCTTCTTTGTGGTGATCCCTCTGCGGCTAGAGGCAGTGGTTGGCAGCTCTCGGCTGCCATAAGTGAGCTAGGTGTGTTGGGTGGCTCTGGAGCAGTCTGATTGGCTGCATTGGCCTCAGTCTCAAACATCACGCTTACAGCTGGGGCTTAGGTCGGGTGCTGTTTCCTTTGGCATATGCAGAGAAGATAGATGTAGGGCATGTGCGGCGCACACTCAACGGTCTCCGCACTCAGGAGGACACTGAGGGAGAAGGATTGCCACGGAATGACTGTCCAGATCCTGTGTATGGGGATGCATGGGGGAGGGCGGAGCTTTGTAAGTTGTAGCTTGCTTTTGTGAGAGTTCTCTTTAGCTAATAAAGAGACTTTTTGGAAAAGCTGACTCCTTATCCCATACTTGTCTTTAAGGGTGCTGCTCCCAAACCAAGTCCTTTATGGACACTGGTGTGCTGCAGCCCAGCCTCTGACCCTGACTTTATTTCACTGTTTGCTTGAAGTTGCTTTAAAGTAAATTTGCTTTCTGACTCGGGTTGTGTTTTCATGGGTGAGCTACCTTGACTTTTTTTTTTCTGTTATTGTTCTTTTTAAGGCCATACAAATATTTCTGCACGCTTTTGGTCCTTCTGACCACTCACTGTGCACCGCCACAGGCGGTAGTCCAGATCTGAGTGTGCCACACACTCGGACAGCTGTATTATTCTGCTTCAATATAGTAGCCATTTCCCTACCCACGGCGTGTGTATTTCATAGCATGAACAACCACTTGATTACATGCAAATGAGAGGTGTGAGTTTGCACAGTGTTCTTCAGAGCTGTGGTGTCATCGGAAAGCTTAGGGTTGACAGTCGGTAGATGTCATTTTCCAGAGAAGACCTTTTTTTTTCTTTCTTTCTTTCTGGTGAAATTAATGCTGAGGGTATTGGCCACTGCCTGAAATGGAAGCCTGCATAGGATATGTGTTCATGTAGTCATTTCACAAACATAAGAGCTTTACATATGCCTGGTGGTGCTCCTGTCCAGTAGAATGCTTTACCTGGAGCAGGAACAGCTCATTCCCTTCACCTTGAGGCGACAGACAGGGCCACTGTGTGAAGCAGTGGTATTGGAAGGCGGCCTAACCCAGGCAGGGCGGGTGGAAGCCATTGGGGCTGCTGTTGAGTTTGTGGGCGCTTGACTCAGCCAGCATTTAGAATGCTTTAAACAGTTCATGCATAACCAGATATGAAATTCCAAGTTCTGGATTGGAGCCCAGGAAAAGATGAGCCACACCCCCCAGCAGCCCGACTGGGGGGCTTTGTAAGCAATTGCTCTACCGCTGAGCCGCTTCTCCAGACCCAATTAGGTCATCTTCATAAAACATGTATCAGCGTATCTTGAATTCTGAAATGGGTTTGACTGACTTGGACTTAAGTGAGGTGGTTTTGTTTGTTTGTTAGTTTTTTTAGGCAGGCTCTCTCTATGTAGCCCTGGGTGGCCTGGAACTCACTATGTTGACCATGCTGGCCTTGCACTCAGAGACCGCCTGTCTCTGCCTCCCAAGTCCTGGGATTAAAGGTGTGAGCTACTATATCCAGCCTAAGAAGTGACCTCTTGACACTAAAGAAAATCTGCCATGATGTTTTTCCTCAGCCTCAGTTTGAAGTAGACCATCTTTTGAGAGGCCTTAGAAAGAGTTAAACCCAGAGTCTATCTTCAGTCTGAGCCCCAGTGTTTTGGGGCCAAATCTCAGCCACTGGCTAGCCTCTCTTTGTTTCTTTTTTCTTGTTAAAAATGAGACAGTGTCTAATGCTCCCAGGCTGGCCTTGAACTTACTGTGTAGCCTACTTTGAACTTCTGTTCTGTGCTGGAATTACAAGTGTGTGCCATGACACCTTTTCCTCCCTGTGTTTGGAAGCCCAGACTGGCCTTGACATTCTCTTTCTCTCAAATTGAGTACAGATTACAGTCTTGTGCCACCACATCTGGCTTCAGCCTGTTTGCTTTTTTTTTTTTTTTTTTCTTTCAAGACAGGGTTTCTTTTTGTTTGTTTATTTGGTTTTGGTTTTGGTTTTTTTGAGGGGGTTGGGGTTCAAGACAGGATTTCTCTGTGTAGTTCTGGTGCCTGTCTTGGATCTCACTCTGTAGACCAGGCTGGCCTCAAACTCACAGAGATCTGTCTATCTCTGCCTCCCGAGTGCTGGGATCAAAGGTTTGTTCTGCCACCACCTGGATTTTTTTTTTTTAAAGAATAATTTTATTACGTATACAGTATTCTGTCTGCATATATGCCTGTGGGCCAGAAGAAGGAGCCAGATCTCATTACAGGTGGTTATTAGCCACATGTGGTTGCTGGGAATTGAACTCAGGACCTCTGGAAGAGCAGTCAGTGCTCTTAACCTCTGAGCCATCTCTCCAGCCCCCATTGATTGATTTTTGAGATAGGATCACTTGTATTCCAGGCTGGTCTTAAATTTGATGTTCAGCTAAGGATGACCTAGAATTTCTGATCTTCCTGTTTATACTTTTCTTTTTACCTTTCTGAGACAGAATCTCACTGTGGAGCCCTGGCTGGCCTGGAACTCACAGAGATCCACCTGTCTCTGCCTTCCAAGTGCTGCGTTAAAGGTGTGCACCACCATACCTGACAATCTACACTATGTCTTTAAAATAAAGATTCTGTGAGCTACATTTGCAGACGATGTTCGAGCTGACAGCTTAGCTGTGGGTCCTGACCTTCTGGGGACCCGTTGATAGTGGCTGTTCTTCCTTGGGCCAGGTGTCCTGGGCGTTAGTGTCAGGTGCACTGAGAGACGGGATTTTACTTGGAGGTCCTTCCATGCCATTGAAATAAGCATGGACTTCCCAAGTGAGCCGACCTGTGTGTACCCCATGCTCCCTCCCATCCAGCTGGGAGGACATGTCCTATGTACATGGTCCTGTGTCGAGGGAGCCAACATCTCTGTTCCTCTCTTTCTGGAAACTTTGTGCTATGGAGACTATTTACAGAGCCAGCTTGGTGGAGCTTTAGGAAGCTGAGGCAGGAGGATCCCGAGTCCAAAGCCCCCTTGTCTCAAGTAACAGCCACAACAAAAGGCTGGTGTGTGCTTTAGTGGGAGAGCCCAATGCCATGGAATGTCCCAACAGAAACAAGTAATAAATTAAAAAAAAAAAAAAAAATCCCCAAACTAACAGTACCCAAGGGCAGGCAGTATTGACATAGCCCCCCCTCCCCCCTTGTTTGAGGCCATTGGAATAATTTGTAAGCTTCCATTCAGGGTTCATCTTCCTTTTCTCATAACACACCTGCATTGTTAGTCGTGGAAATAGCTGCCTCCATTAAAACCTTTCTTTCTCAGAGCACTTTAATCGAGCACAACTGTGGTCATGGAAGCTTTTAGAGGAGAGAACTGGTCAGAGGGGCCGAGCAGCTGGCCTGCGGGGTGGTGCATCTGGTGGTCGTGTGCCAAGTTCCCCTGAGTGCCTAGCGTTGTCCTCACCGCTGCACTGTGGCTCCAGCAGCTGCTTCCTGCAGTAATGAAGGTTTTCTTTCTCAAGATGACGAGTACTCCCCACCCACCAAGAGGCCAAAGAGCAACGAGCCGCCCCCACCTCCGCCAGTCCCAGAGCCCGTCAACGCTGGCAAGCGCAAAGTCAGGGAGTTCAACTTCGGTGAGGACCTGCTGGGGTGGGGGGGAGGAGGGGGGAGGAGGAGGAGGGGGGAGGAGGAGGAGGGGGGAGGGCTAAGAGGTGGGCAGTGGGCAGTGGGAAGCCGTGACGTAGGAATTAGTGGATCTGTGTCGCCTGTAAGCAACTGGGGGTAGATGGCTTTGTGTCGGCATTTGGCGCCCCATTATTCAAAGCCCCCAAACCTGCATTTGTGAACTCTATCCCTCCTGGTGTTGTTTCTGCTCTGCTGCCCACCGGCTACTAGTTGTACCTCCAGTGGCCAGTATACCTCTCCTAAGGGACTGAGCAAAACATTAGGGGTGAGTTAGTTTTGTGGTCCATATATTGAAGACCACTTCACTTTTGAAAATGTCTTTGTTTTGTCTGTCCTGGGGTAGACCCCAGGGCTTCATCTAGGCCAGTGCTCTCCCAGCACTGAATCCCAGCACTGAACCCCACCCCGGCCCTGATGAAGGCAGCTGAATCTCCCACTTTGGTTTTGTTGCGTCTACTGGCTCTATCGGGATTTTGTGTATGTGTGAGTTTGTTAAATGTCTCCAGTGTGTGGGGAAGTTGCAGCTACCTCCCTATAAGGCCTTGCTTCTCCACAGCTGGCATGCTTCCGGGGGTGCCCCCCAGGACCCATGGAGGCCTCCTCTCTTTGCTGCACTTTTGCGGTGCTCAGTTGGACTGGTCTTTTCCAATCGCCCATCTTTAAGAAGTTTAAAAGCTACAAAGGCAGTCTGTAGACTGTTCTAAAAATAAGTTTCAAATGTCCCCCAGCCTCCAACGGCTTCTAAGAGGCACAGAAAAGGGGACACACTGGGGAAGTCAGGGAGAAGCAGCCTGGGATGGGCTGATAGGCAGGTCGTCTGCTATTGAGAGCGCCCAGTGCCAAGCCGCCCTTGTCCTGAAAATAGCCTCCTCTCGTTTGCAGAGAAATGGAACGCGCGCATCACTGACCTACGGAAACAAGTTGAAGAGCTGTTTGAAAGAAAATATGGTACGTCTGCAGAGTTGTCCTCTCAGGTCATTGCTCAGATCAGCCAGGCAGGTCTGCCAGGAATTATGTCTTCCTCACATCTGTCTCTTAGAAGGGCATATTAGAAACCTAAGTTTCCAGAGTACCATTAAGTGGAGGTAAAGCACACACATACATACACAAACACTTCATGCTCTAGGGGTGTTTTTTTTTTTTTTTGGCTTTGTTTTTTGTTTTTTGAGGCAGACTCTGACTATAGGGCCTGATTACAGGAATTCATGATAAAGACCAGCTTGGCATCCAGTTCACAGAGATCTACCTACCTCTACCTCTAGAGTGGTGGGATTAAAGGCATGAGCCTGGCTCAGATCCATACAGATTCAAATTTTGTTGATCTTGGCTCTTGGAAACTTTTAAGACAGGGTTTCTCTGTGTAGCTCTGGCTTTCCTAGATAGAACTTGCTCGGTCAACTAGGCTGGCCTTGAACTCACAGAGAACCCCCTGCCTCTGCCTCCTGAGTGCTGGGATTAAAGGTGTGCACCACTGCTGCCCGGAAACCTTTTTTAAAAGATTTATTTATTTTTATTTAGCTTTATCAGTGTTTTGAGTGCATGTATGTTCGTACCCCCTATGTGCCTGGTACGGAGATGGCTGTGAGCTGCCATGTGCATACTAGGAACTGAACCTCTGCAAGAGCAGCAGATGCTCTTGACCACTGAGCTATCACTTCAGCCCCCAATGTGTATTTCGTAACTGTGGCTGAGAACTTTAAAGTCTAGAGTTACAGTCTAATTAATTTGCTAAATGTTACTTATTTTCCTTTATTCCCTTTATGGCTCCCTTAGTGTTCCTGCTGTCTTGTGTTTAGGAAACACAAACACAGGCCATGTGAAAAAACAGTGAGGTCCAGCAGGCAGGGCATGGCTAGGCCAGGGTGCCATGTCTTCATGCTCCTGGCTTCCTCTTCTGAGTAGGCATCTGGTAAGACAGCACAGTCCTTGCAGGATGCCGGCTGGTAGAGCCGGTCTGTGCTCGCTCTTTGTGTTCTCATATTTTAATTAGCCCCGTTCTGAGCTAGAGTAGTTTAGTATGACGACAGTCCCCTGACCCTGTGCCCCTCAGCCATGGAGAACCAAGGCTGCTGTTGAGACTAATGAATTGGATTGTTTTGTTTGCTTGGGATAAGATCTCCCCATGCACAGGCTGGCATAGAACTCACAGTGATCCCTCTGCCTCCTGGGTGGTGGAATCACACCATGCCCACCAAGATTCTTTTGTAAATAAGAAAATAAATGTGTGCCAACTGCTATGAAATTATCCTAACAATCTTTATGTTTTAAGAATCGAAAGCAGCTTAGGTGGTAATTGGCTGAGAAGGAGGAATTCTTCTCACTGTGTTCTATAACTTGGTGTGTGGGCTCAGGGGATTAGTGAGTTTATGCTTAGTGTCGAGCTCAACCACTGACGTGTGATGTACCTGCAACTTTAGTGCAGATGGCCACATTTATTGGGTGCACTCGTACACAAAACAGCAGCCGACGGTGATCCTGGTGTGACGGGGGCTCAGTGTATTTGGTGACCATGTCCTCCAGGCTGTGGACACTTCTGTAACTGTTGCATCATTTTGCCCTGGGGTAAATAGGTGTAATCGTAACTTGTGCAGATCAAGAACATCTTCCATCCTGTTACTTAAGAGAAATCCTTTTAGAAGTTGAGTCGTGAATAACGAGTGCTTATGTTCTAAAGACTCAGCAGTTCCGTTTGTACCATGCACACTCACCACTGTGGTTTGGGCTCACAGGGCTTAGGAGGACAAAGCAGCATTGCATGTCGGGTGACATTGTGTTCTGGAGTTTGCGCAGACCTTGTCTTGTACTGATGGTCCCTTTCTCTTTTCATCCTAAAGCTCAAGCTATAAAAGCCAAAGGTCCGGTGACGATCCCATACCCTCTCTTCCAGTCCCATGTTGAAGATCTTTATGTAGAAGGGCTTCCCGAAGGGATTCCTTTCAGAAGGCCATCGACATACGGCATTCCTCGCCTTGAGAGGATATTGCTGGCGAAGGAGAGGATCCGCTTTGTGATTAAGAAGTAAGACCTGTGCACTTGTATGGGGCTCTTGTCTGGTTTGGTTGGTGCATTTTTTTTTTTTAAATGCTGGCAGATACTCATTAATCACAGACTGTATTTTAAAGCTGGGATGATTGTGTATTTCTTTATGTCCCACTCTGTTCCTTTTTCTTGTGTTTGTATGTGTGGTATGTGTGCGTTGCTGGCACGTATTTGCATGTGCGTGTGCTGGGGTGTGTGTGGGCCTTGTGGTTAATATCGGGTGGATCGCTCTCCCGCCTTCTTCTTTTAAGACAGGTCTCTCAGTCAAACCCAGGGTTCCTCATTCAACTTGTCTGTTGAACCTATATCCCTCCAGGGGTTATATCTCTGCTGTCTGAGGCTGGAATTACAGGTGGGCCACTGTGCCTACCTGACGCTTGTTGAGTGCTGAGGATCTGAGCTCTGGTCCTCTTGCCTGTGGGGAAAGCGCTTTACTGAGCCGTCTTCCCAGCAGCCTGTCTTCCTCCTTGGAGTGTGTGTACATGACTGGGGCTGACTCCTGCCCACCCGGTAGGCCGCCACCATCCCTTTCCCTCAGTTTTCACACTGAGGAGAGTAGCCACAGCATCTATGTATTGCTTTTAAGGCTGGAAAATTGAAAGCATACATGTGAGCCTAAGATTGGAACATTAAAATAAGCAAAGCTGGTAGGAAGAGCGAAAAAGGAAGATGAGGCAAACTGTTGGGGTAATGAAAGCTTTTCGGGTGCCTGCCCCGAAGAACTTTCTCCCGGAGTCCAGGGAAGGTGCTTCAACCAGTGGGGGAAACTACTTATCTATGGATAAATCTGCCTACATGGGCTCTTTCAGTCTGTCCACTTTATGTTCTAAGTAAACTTCCGATCTCTCTGCTCTTCTCTCTTTTTCTGTTTCTTAAGTCTACAGCTTCTTTTCAGCTCTCTTTCTTATCTCCTCTCTTGCCTGATTATCCATACACCTCTAACAGGAGACTCCTTGTCATCCTGAGAAAAGTTTCAAAACCCTCAAGGCCATCGCACATTCCTAGAATAGAAGATAAGGAGCAGCAGAGCCATTACCATGGTAACACAAGGTTCCAAGGTCTCAGGACCAGAGGGAGGGGGGCGCAGTGCCCAGTGAGACAAACTCTGAGACATTGCTTTTTATCAGCAGACTTGGCAAGTGAAGAATTGGCAGGCTTTTCCTAGGGTGTTTTGTGTTAATTACCTGGGTAGACACCTGCGACTCTGACCTTGTACATATTGTAAAGTTTTAAACTTATGACCTATTTACAAAGGCCTTTAGTCTAGTTTGAACTTGCTGTGAGGTAAAAATGAGCTAAATGTGTGCAGTTTGTGTTAGACTCAGGAGAGATTACTATTTTCTGTGTTAGTCTGAGCAAAAGGAACAAAGCAGGCTTTAAGTGTCTACAGTCTGGTGGGACAATGGATCTGGCTATGAAGCATGCCCTAGTATATTTCTGAATATCCACATTATGCAGGTAAATGAAAAGTCATCTTCCTGACCACCTACAGATGTATGTGCCTATAAGACTGAGATGTAATAATGAGATTACATATACGCATTCTATGAAAATGCATGGTAATGGGGAGAATCATAGCTGTTATTGCACAAGAAGTTGACAACCAGAAACAGCCAGTTCATTCAAAAGGCAATAACTCCAACACACCTTGCGTGATGGCTTAGTCCTCTACCGGAACCTTTGCTTCTGATAGGTTGATCCTTTGAACACTAGTTGTCACCTACTGTATACTCGCATGGCCTTTTGCTACCAGCAGCTCTCAATATCGGACGCCCTTCACAAGAATTAGAAAAGCGTATGAGGACGGCGCCTTCGCTGTTTTGCTAAGCAAGTGCAGCCATCAGAGGTGGTGGTGCTGACGCGCCCCACTTAAAATGTCGGCCCCTCGTACAGTGCCATAGTTCCTTTTTCCTTCTTTGTTTTTTACATTTATTTCTCTATGTTTATGCATGTTTGTGCATGCATGTACACGTGGAGGTCCAAGAATGTCAGTTCTCTTCCCACTGGGTGCATTTTCGTGGATCAAACCCAAGTTGTCATGCTTGGCAGTATGTGCTGAAGTCATCTTGCTGACCCCACTTCCGTATTTCTTGACTAAGATTACAGAGTAAAGTGTAAAGCTCTGGGAGGGCGTTTATAAAGTGATAGCACCAAATGAAGAGGGAGGAACCCTCCTGCATCCGTGAAACAGTATGTGCACTTTGAAGGCGTAGGTGGAATGTAGTCCAGGAAACTAAAACACAGCAGCAGACACGCATTTCAGATGAGCAGGCTGGAAGACTGTCGGTCTAGTAAGTAGGTCCGAAAAAGTCTGCCAGCGCATGGGAAGGAAGTCATGTTTCTGTAGCATGGACCTTTAGTTTCACCATTCAAGAGGCAGAGGCAGGAGGATCTTTATGAGTTTGAAGCCGTTCTGGTCTGGGTAGTGAGTTCCAGGCCAGTGAGGGGTACTTAGCTTGACCTTCTTTCAAACAACAGGAGAAAAATGAAATATTAAAAGTTTGTGACGATTGTTTTGTAAGACTAAAAAAATTCTTTGCTTTCTACATTACTGGGCGGTGTGAGTGAGGGGTCAGAGTTCACAGGGGTCAGTGTCACTGTCTTCAGTACTGGCTGTGTGAGTGAGAGGGTCAGAGTTCACAGGGAGTTCATGTCCTGAGTATCCAGGAAAAGCTTACCTGCTTTGCCTGTCCATTCCTAGAATTAGCAACCGCTTTCCAGCACAGCCCACCATCGTTCAGCGTCGTGTCCACTGACCCTCACCTGACTGCCCTCACTTCCTCACGCCTCAGGCTGTTGAATGGTCCTCCTGCTCTCCACTCCAGTAAAGAGCTCTGTGGGGCTGTGGGAATTAGGGTTTGTTTGATGGGCCGTTTGATTGTTCAGAAACAATACAGCATGTCTCTTGCCTTGCACCTACAAATGTTAAATATATGCAGAGCTTAAAAAACAAGCTTATAGATGTGTGGAAGAACCTATTTTTGAATATAATATAAAGTTGAAGGACTAAATTTAAAAATTTAAAGTATTTGTGGCATGTGAGCACAGAGGCTCCATGAAGCACGTTCTGAGACAGTTGGTACTTAATGTTCTGTAGAAACCTTGTGTAGTTCAGTCTAACTGTGCTGGGGTGCAGGCAGTCTTGACGACTGAATGTTCTATGTGTGCTCTGTTAGCTCCTTGCTAGATACCGTCCGGCAAGTACTGACCATTGAATTCTTGCCTTTCAGACACGAGCTTCTGAACTCCACGCGGGAAGACTTACAGCTTGATAAGCCGGCATCAGGAGGTGGGTCTCTAGCCTTCGGTTACTCACAGCAGCGTGCGTGGCAATCGTGACCACTCAGGGCAGTATGGCCTCCTCTGTAGGTTGCTATCCTCACAAAGAAATAGGCCTTTGGGTGGTGGCACACGTCCTGACTTAGGAGGCAGAGGCAGGCAGATCTCTGTGCATTCTAGGCCAGCCTGGTCTACAGAGCGAGTTTCAGAGCAGGCTCCAAAGCTATACAGAGATACCCTGTTAGAAGAAGAAGAAATAGGCCTTTGACTAGCAACTGTGAGTCATTATAGTATTGGGGACTATAGAGGTCCAGCCCCTCGATAGTCCTCTCCCAGGGCCCGGGAAGAATCTACAACCAGCTGATAATTAATCTTTGATGAAAAGAAATGAATCTATGTACACGAAACTCCTTAGTCCATACACGTTATTATTCTGTGTCAGTTCTCTCTACACAGCTTCTATTCTGCTCCCATGGCTAGCTCCTTTCTTGCCTGATTTGTCTCTACTTTTATCTGCTGTCCCTCTAAGTTCTATCTTAATTCTCTCATCTTAGTTCCGCCCCATCTAGGTTCTCATCCATCTAGTACTTTGCCATCTCAGCTCCACTCCCATCTCCTTCTTCCTCATCTTGTTCTTTCCTGTCTGGCTCTTCCTCATCTTCCATCTCGTTCCTCTAGTACTCTCTTTTAGCCCTTCCATCTAGTTCTTCCCATCTTGTCTGTTCCTTCACAGTTCTTACCCTTCTAGTTCTTCCGTTCTCTTTTCTATTCTCCGTCTCGTCCTCAAGTTCTATCCTCTAATCCTCCTCCAAGTCTCCTATATAATCCTCCCCAGTTCTCTCCTCAAGTCTCTGGAGTATTCAGTTATAAACTCAAGCAGTAGCAACCCTCCCGCTCCAGCCAGGTCACCAGGCTTGAATTCCTGCAGGGTCATAAAGGCAGGTAGGGATTTTCCTCAGGCAGTGACTGTCAGGCTTTCTTTTACAACCCAAAAAGGGATTGTTAAAGGAGGAGGTCAACTGAGAGCTAAGGATCGGTTAGTATATCAAGAAGGGGGTCTATGTGCTCAGTCTACATTCCTAGAGGAAGTTGGGTAAGAAGTTAGGAGTCTATAATGTTAGTAATAGGAAAGGAGGGTCTCAGATAGCACAAGAAATAAAGCTATCCGCCTGACTAGGGAACAGGCGTGGTTTCCACATAGATCAGGAGATCTTGTGGCCTTGGATGCTTGATAGGTATTTTATTTTATTTTATTTTTTCTACTTGAAAAACATTAAATTTATATTTTTCATATATCTTGCCATTTGAGAATGTAATATTATTACAGAAACACTGGAAGAGTTACTATGAAGATTATACTGTAGATATAAAACTTTACATCAAAATTTCATTTTTGTATCCCAACTCAAAAGGAGAATCCTATTAGATATCTGAACCTCAATATACTGGCCTGATTTGGGGATAAAAATGCAGTTTCAAGTGATGTTTAATGTTGTCCATATCTGGATGGTCTTTTAATTAAAAAAACCCAGAGCCAGATATCAGAGTGAAAGCTGACAGATCAGAGAAGCAGAGCAACCAGCCACCAATTTTTACCTCTACAAAATCCTCAGCCTAAAGAGAGTGAATTCCTGTTTCCTCACGGGTTTTATATGTGCTTCCCAGCACTGGGATTAAAGGTGTGTACCACCACTGCCTGACATCTATGTCTAATCTAGTGGCTGGCTCTGTCCTCTATTTTGGTGAGTCCAAAATGTTGTACCTAATTCACTTTCTATCCTAACTTGTACTACCAGCCAAAAATATCTTCTGATGTCTTTCAATCTTATACACTTTACACCTCTTCAGTGAGTTTCTGTTCTGAAATTGTTAACAAGCAAAACTATAATTATCTAATTTTCAACTAGGTTCAGAGACCTAAGAAGGATATAATATTCCCTAAGTAAGCAGGAAGTGCAAACAAGCAACCTCCAAAAAATGTGAGAAATGACAGAAATAGTTGTTTGCCTGAACAGTCACCCAAGATTTCTCTGCACTGTTAGGGCATCCATGTTTGGATTACAGGCCCAGCATATCCGACAGACTCATCTGTGAAGCAGGATTTTCTAAAGGGCCTTCCTACCTTGTCTTGGCAAGGTTCAACAATCCTTTCTTTTGTGTCTTGCTCATTTGATAGGTATTTTAGATAAATACACTGTTAGGAGTTCTTGGAAGCATGTATAGCATTATAAGAAAATCACTGTAGAAACCAGCTAATTTTTATATATATATAAAAAGCTAAAATATCACCAAGACTTCTAAAGCCGTGACTTGACCTTTGGAAGACTGTTCCAAGTAGTAGCTTTTGTGATAGTAGCTGAATTCCATTACATTTTCCTGCAGCTAGCAGCATTACAGAACATGCGTTCCAGAACCTGAGTACCCCATAGAAGAGTTATACTTGTTCTGTTTATAGCCACAGATAGATGGGTAGATTGCACCCTAAAGCTAGAGTGCTAAAACTTCTCTGTTGCTGTGATAACACTGACCAACAGGACTTGGGGAGGAGAGGGTTTATTTGACTTACAGGTTACAGTTCATCACCACAAGGGAAGCCAAGGCAGGAGCTCAAACAGGAACCTGGAGGCAGGAACTGAAGCAGAGCCCATGGAGGAGTGCTGCTGACTGGATTGCTCAGCTAGCCCTTACACAGCCTGGGCCCCCTTGTCCAGGGATATAGAACCGCCCACAGTGGACTGGGCCCTCTCACATCAATCAGCAGTCAGGAAAATGACCCACAGAGCCCCATAGACCAGTCTGGAAATATTCCTCAAATGAAGATTACCTCTTTCACCCAGGTGTGGTTGCGCACACCTTTAATTCCAGCACAGGAGGCAGAGGCTAGCCTGGTCTACAGAGCAAGTTCCAGGATAGCCAGAGCTACACAGAGAAACCTGGGAGGAAGGAAAAAAAAAAGATTCTCTCTCCCTGGGCATGTCTACTATTAGGTCAAGTCATCGAAAGCTATGACACATAGACAGATAGCTGCTGCATTTTTGGACAGACCTGCACAGATGGCATGGTGGGTCATGCTTTTAACCCCAGTGCTTGGGAGGTAGAACAGCCTGGTCTTCTTGGCAAGTTCCAGGCCAGCGGGGCTAAGGGCTACTGCTTCAGAAATACAGGAGCTGAAAAGTGTATTATATGCCTGGCAGTGGTGGCGCACACCTTTAGTCCCAGCACTCGAGAGGCAGAGGCAGGCAGATCTCTGTGAGTTCCAGGCCAGCCTGGTCTACAGAGTGAGTTCCAGGACAGGCACCAAAACTACACAGAGAAACCCTGTCTTGAGGGGAAAAAAAAAAAAAAAAAAAAAAAAAAAAGAAAGAAAAGAAAAGAAAAAAAGTGTATTATAAAGTCTACGTTTGTCAGTTGGATAAGGGGTCATCAGTTCTATCTAATTCAGGACATAGATTATCTTTTTAGAATATGGAGCCATGAATCCTGTCATGTGGCTTTGAAGGAAAGAGGTCATACTTTGTCTTGTGTTCCTCTGGATGGAGTGGGAGTTGCCTCATGAAGATTAATAAGTGTTTCCTGAAGCTTTTGAGATACCTTCTGTCAGAGAATGGGAGAAAACTTGTCTTAGGGTGTTCTCATAGCGTTTGACAACCTAAGTAAGTAAAAGCTGTCGCGCTGAGGCCTCCGCTGTCCCCCCCGCTGTCCCCTCGCAGTGAAGGAAGAGTGGTATGCGCGCATCACCAAGCTGAGGAAGATGGTCGACCAGCTCTTCTGCAAGAAATTCGGTGAGTATGTTTCGCCCCCAAACCGAACGTTTACAGAGCAACTGTTAAGAAATGATATATGGGAGTTTATGTGACTTTGTGTGAGGCCGTGGGTGCCCACAGAAGCCAGAAAGGGGTGTCAGAGCTCCTAGAACTGGAGTTACAGGCAGTTGTGAGCCCTCTCATTTGAACGCACGTCCCCTGGAAGAACCGCAGCACTCTGAACTGCTGAGCCATCTTCTCGCCAGCCCCGGATGGGTTTGTTGGTTTGTTTTGTTTTAAGAGTTGTTTTATTTTAGGGATGAAATGAGATGATTTGACTTAACCTCATGTTTTTCTGTTGCTTTTAGTGAAAAATAAGTGTAAGTTTTAAAACTATATGCCTTTAATCCCAGCACTCGGGAAGCAGAGGCAGGGGGATCTGTGAGTTTGAGGCCAGCCTGGTCTACAGAGTGAGTTCCAGGACAGCCAGGGCTACACAGACAGAGATACCCTGTCTCAAAAACCAAACCCTCCACCCCCTAAAAAAGACTGTATAGAAGACAGTAGAATAAACCCTCAGTATATCCTTTTTTCTTTTCTTTTTCTTTTTGGGCTGGGATGGATTTGATCCTGCACACCCTGAGCAAGTGCTTTATCTCATACTGGCCAATGTCAGGCAGGTCCTTTATTGTGAGCCACACCCCAGCCCTTCGTACAGTCTCATGTGTGCAGTGTAGCCATGGGACCATTTGGGTTCATTTCTCTCCGGATCCCATGTCATTGTGTTTTATAAACTGAGAAGGGCATCAGGGCCAGGACATGCATCTGTCCACCGGCTCCTGAAGAGTCACTGTGATCGGGTTCTATGTTGCCTGGGTTTTTGCCATTTATTTAGGTTGTTTTGCGACAGTCTCACTGTGCAGATGGTCTGTAGCCCAGGCTGGCTGCAGACTCCCAGAGATCCACCTGCATTTGCTTCTGAGTGCTGAGATTAGAGGCGCAGTTTACCATCTTGGGTTCAGAGCTTGGTGCATACTAGGCAAGTACTCTTCCCACGTCCTCAGAACCCACGTTTTGGGTGATGTTTTTTGTTTTGTTTTGTTTTGTTTTGTTTTGTTTTGTTTTGTTTTAATGTTGTTTTGAGACAAAATGTAGCCTTTGCTGGCCTCAAATTTGCTCTGTATCCCAAGCTGGCCTTAAACTAAAGATGTGAGCCACCATGGTTTGCTTTTAGTCTTATACATTTGGACACATGTATTTGGTTTGTTAACATTGCAGTGCCTTAAAAAAGAAAGAAATTGGGGCTGGGGATTTAGCTCAGTGGTAGAGCACTTGCCTAGCAAGCGCAAGGCCCTGGGTTTGGTCCTCAGCTCCGGAGGGGGGGCGGGGAATCTTATGTATAGGTGTCTGCCTACCTGTGTGTCTGTTTCTCACTGGAAAGTCTGGTGTCCATGGAGACCAGAAGAGACCTTGAGTCCCCTGGAACTGCAGTTAGAGGTGCTTGTGAACTGCCGTGTGAGTGCTGGGAACCTCACCCAGGTTCTCTGCAAAGGGAGCCGGTGCTGTCACTGCTGGGCCATCCCTCCAGCCCCCCAAATATCCTTTGTTACTGGTCTCTGCATCAGGAACAAATCAAGTTTCTTTTCGGAAAGGGAATTTTATTTTTTCTACTCCACTGGGGTAGTGGCTGGGTTGTAACTAAATACCATCTACCCACAAAGTCAGAGTTTGAGGCTTGTCATCCTCATCAGTTTCTCGGCTGTCCACGTGAGTTGGGTCTCAGCAGTATCTTCCTTCCCATCTGGGTATAAATCAGTCAGGGAACAGTAAAGAGTCCCCCCTTCGTGTGCGGTCAGTACTTTCCTAGACATTTAGCAACCTGGGTCAAGTGATGGTCCTTGTTTGTTGTTGGGCCTGTCCCATTGTGTCATCGTGGTTTGTCTGTAGGGGAGACACGTGGTTCTGAGTGTCTGGCACCCTGGGAGTATTGCTGGTGTTGGCGGCTGTCGACTTCACCCAAGAAGTGGGAAGGAAGGAAGAGGGGGAGAAAGGAGAAGTAGCCGGTGGGAGATGGCTGGGCTTTGTCAGACCTCTGAGGAAACAGACTCGGCCTGGGCTGGCTCTTTGTAAGGTGTTTGCTTGGCGGGCCTGAGGCCCTGGCTTTGAGCCCCAATACTATAAAATAATTTTAGAAAACTTTTTGTTTTGTTTTTTGTTTTTCGAGACAGGGTTTCTCCATGTAGTTTTGGTGCCTGTCCTGGATCTCGCTCTGTATCCTAGGCTGGCCTCAAACTCACAGAGATCCACCTGCCTCTGCCTCCCAAGAGTGGTGGGATTAAAGGCGTGTGCCACCACCACCCAGCTAGAAAACTTTTAAAGAGGGGAAGTAGATAATTAAAAGGGTTGACAATGTGGTTCAGTTGGTAAAATGCTTGCTTGGTATACATGAAATCCAGAATTTTATTCCCAGCGACCACTATCCAAAAAAGAACTGTACTGGGCTCAGTGGGTAGCATTTTTGGTGGATCTGGAAATGTGACTGTTGGGAGCTGATGAGAACTCAGCGGCTTTCGGTGCCCTTTCTAAGGTTCCTAAGGTAGGAGGTAACTCGACCTCACTGTTTTCATTCAGGAGCTTGCTCCACTTGCTCCAGCATCCAGTGCCTGTAACTGGCGTCTGCACATTCCTGTGCACTCCTGTGTATGGTGCTGACAGCTCAGGAGGGAAGGTGACCCTGCCCAGCCCCACCTTGGGAGCATTGGTTCCTGTCAGGCAGTGGCAGGATTTCCTGATCCATGAGCAGACTAAGGGGGTGGGGCCCGGATGGTGATACAGGACAGCTGGAGAGCTCACTGACCAGTAGGCAATGTCCTTGACCTTTGCCCCTTTCTTTCCTTTTTTTCTCTATTGAGACAGGGTCTCACTATGTAGCCCAGGCTGGCCTCAGACTCACAGCAATCTCTCTGGCTTTTGCCACTACAGCCAGCCGCCTCCTTTTTTTCTCTTACCTGCTGTCAATCAAACATGATTTTACTTCATAAAAAGCCTGTTAAAATTAGGTGTGGGTTTTGTCTTATCTAGCTGATAAGATATTTGTGGATCTGAGCTGTAGCCGTTTTTCTGACCCTTTGGGCATATTCCTTTTACCGCTGTGGTGGTAATGACCTCGTATGTGGTTTTTCTAACACTAGAGCCTTTCAGATTTGGTGTCGCTAATGCAAAGGGAGGATTAAGACTAAGTGAGTTGGGGAGACAGTTCACTTGTTAAAATGCTTGCCTCAAAGGTGTGAGCTCTAGAACCCATGGTAAAGGAAAGTGGACGTGGTGGTGGGTGCCCTCGTATCATCAGGGTGGGGAGGTGCAGACAGGAGGGTCCCTGGAGCTTGCTGGCCAGCCAGCCCAGCCTACGCAGAAAGCTTCAGGGTCACTAAGAAGAGAGCAAGTCTGTCTCAGAGACACAGGTCGGCAGCTCCCGAGGAACTACACTCTATACTGACCTTTGTCTTCCACATATATGCGCATGTGCACAAACACATCCTTGCCCACTTGGACAGAGAAATTAGGACAAAGACCTTAAATGTGAAAGGAAAAGTCCCTCCAAGAACAAAGCAACTCAGGCTAGTTGTGAGCCCTGGCCGCTAGATGATGCAGGGGTCACCTACAGGTCCAGGCGCCGTCTATCTGCTGGCTTGCTCTCAGTTGTAGAATATTTCTTTTGAGAGCTGTTTGGATTTAGTTTCAGACTAGAGATCAGTAAATGCATTAACCCCCTCCCTTCCCACACAGGGTTGGGGTCCCCCCCTCCCCCCTGCTGCTGCTGCTTCTGCTCAGGTTACCCTGGAACTCCATATCCCCCAGCCTCAGCCTCCTGAGTGCTGGGATTCCAGGCTCACACCCCAGGCTGGCTCTTTTTTTGTGTTTGAGCTTTGCACTGGGGTGTTCCTTGTGTGTGACTTCCGCCTGCGTCTCCTGACTTGCTCTCCTTTTCCACAGCGGAGGCCTTGGGGAGCACCGAAGCCAAGGCTGTACCATACCAAAAATTTGAGGCCCACCCCAATGACCTCTATGTGGAAGGGCTTCCAGAAAACATTCCTTTTAGAAGCCCCTCGTGGTATGGAATCCCAAGACTGGAAAAAATCATCCAAGTGGGCAATCGGATTAAATTTGTTATCAAAAGGTAAGATTATTATCAGTGGAATAGATTTAAAATAATGTTTTTTTTCTGACATTCGAAGATGGGTCTTTTCTCCTGAGTGGTTCTTTCTGTGTACATGGTAAACGCAACATTTCGTTTACGTGAGCTGATTGAGCAAATGTTTCTCTAGAACAGTACTGGGCTGTACCAAATGGGGCCCAAGAGCAGCTGTCAGTACTCTATCAGAGCAGCAAAGAGAGAGCATCTGGAATGCAGGGTGGGCACACTTCCAGGTTGCCATTGGTGTTTGTGACCTGGAAGAGGATTTCCGTAGAGCTGATAGCAGTGGAGACAGGAGGGGTCAGCTGAGGCTGCACTCTCTCAGTGTGAGGAGCGGGGTGCCACCACAGGGGAGGACGGCACACACAACGGTGTGTATAAAAGTCCTGAAGCAAAGTCCGTGGTGGTCCTTTGTACTGGCTCTGTCGTGGCTTTTTTTGTTTGTTTTTGATTTTTAGAGACAGGGTTTCTCTGTGTAGCTTTGGTGCCTGTCCTGGAACTCACTCGGTAGCCCAGGCTGGCCTCGAACTCACAGAGATCCGCCTGGCTATGCCTCTCGAGTGCTGGGATTAAAGGCGTGCGCCGCCACCCCCCACCCCCCCCCCCACCCCCGTCGGCTGTGTCATGGTTACGGTGGCTGCGTTCTGAAGGGTGTGCTGCAGGTGAGAGCGGACGCAGAAGGCTGGCTTCACTCACTCCCAGACGAGTTTGGATGTCAGTCAGGATTGGGTGATAACTGGGACAGCAGTGTTTCAGGTGTCCAGCTCCAGTAGGACAAGAGGTGGCAGGGTGAGTTGGTGTGGAAGAGAAAGTGACTGGCACACGTTTATTCCTACAGAGACCCCGTAATCCACCTGAATTTGCTGTTTTCAGAATGGTCACCAAAATGGTTGGTTTCGCTGCCCCAGAAGGCAGAGTGGGCCATAGGAAAAGTAATTGAGCGTGTGCAGCTGTGTGGGAGTCTGGACACTGCTCCTCAGACTCTGACCACTAATGTTGCTAATACTTTCACAGGCCTGAACTCCTGACTCACAGCACAACGGAAGTGACTCAGCCACGGACGAATACGCCAGGTATGGTTGCCCGGAACCCGCCGGTCGGTCTGTCTGTCCATCTGTCCGTCTGTCCATCCATCCACCAACCCACCCACCCACCCATCTATCTGTCCATCTTTCCATCCATCCTTCCATCCATCTTCCCTTCCTTCCTTTCATTTATTTATTTATTTTTGGTCTTTTGAGACAGGGTTTCTCTGTGTAACAGCCCTGGCTGTCCTGGATCTCGCTCTGTAGCCCAGGCTGGCCTCAAACTCACAAAGATCCACCTGCCTCTGCATCCCGAGTGCTGGGATTAGAGACATGTGCCACCACCACCTGGCTCCTTCCTTTTCTTTAAATAATTAAATATTTTTGGAAATTTTTTTTCCATATTGGTGGGAACCATGCCCAATGCCTCGTGTATTTGGCAAGAGCTCTACGTTGAATGATGTCCCTAATACTCTTTTGCCTTTTGATTTTGAGATAGATGCCCTCTAAGTTGCTCAGACTAGCCTGGAACTCACTTTGTAGCTCAGGCTGACCTTGAACCTGATGCCGTCTGAGGTGGCAAAAGCCAAACCATGCCTGAGGCGTACTCCACCACTCCACCCCTCCCTCCAGCCCTGTCATTTCTACACCTCCCTTCTCTGATGTTCCCGTACCTTGGAGGGGGTGTTGCAGGCTTGTCTCCAGAGCCTTAGGCCTTCGTACCATGGCAACACAGCACCCTGGCAGCTTGACCACAGTAACCACTTTAGAAGTTTCTTATGCTGGGCGCTGGTGGCGCACTCAGGAGGCAGAGGCAGACGGATCTCCGAGTTCAAGGCCAACTTGGTCTACAGAACAGTTCCAGTATAGCCAGGGCTACACAAAGAAACCCTATCTCAAAAAACAAACAAACGAAATTCCTTAGCTGATGTTTTTATGTTTATAGGCCATGGTAGGACTTCTCACCTGTTGGAGATATGTATACCTCACCCAGGAATTTCACAGCTGAGCCTGTCCTCTGCGCCCTGTGTGACAGACAGACTACCCCGTTAGGTGTGCTCACATGTATATTAGATGCTTTGCTTTTTGTTTGAGACAGGGACTCTTTAAAGCCTACACTGGCTTTAGACTTTTGTTAATCCCCCGCCTCATTCTCCTGAGTGCCCACATGCTTTCTAAATTGGTGACACCCTCAGAGATGAGCATTATGTGATAGGAACTCTACTAACTACACGAGCTATTAGCCACAGTTCAGTGTGGGCCCTCCCGGCACCCTCTGTGGTCCTCACTGGCAGGTGCCTGTGGCCAACCCCGTAGAGACGGGACAGGATCAGTGATGGCAGCTACTCTGGTTTCAGGGTGGCACCGCCATGTCCTCCCTGGAGCAGGAGTCCACGGCATCAGTCACTGGAAATAGGGCGTCTCTTTTGTCCCTTAGCCTGTGTGTTTTGTGTCAATCCCGTGAACAGCATTATTGGTTACATGCGATTTTGCTTCTTCTTTCCAGTCAAGGAGGATTGGAATGTCAGAATCACCAAGCTTCGCAAGCAGGTGGAAGAGATCTTTAATTTGAAGTTCGGTAAGTGAGATGTAGTGGTTATGTCTTAGTTTACAGACAGTGGCCGTGTTCTGAATGAATTTTAGAAGTTCAGAACGTAGTGAGGGAAGGTGCCAGAAAGCGGGCCTTACTTTACTTCTGGTCCTGAGCTCACTCGTTAAACCAGTCACGTTATTCATGTCTCTCTGCCTCTGTGTTCTCCTGTGTCACAGGGAGAGGGAGGGTTCGGGAGCCCCTTAGGGCCACCATTCTCACCTGGAGAACACATGGCTTCACCGTCCGCCTCAGCTTAGAGGGGTTGACAGTGTTCTGGAGTGCTGTGGAGAAGTGTGGGTTTCAGTTGGTTCTCCAGTCCATCGTGGAGAAGGACGGATGACGGGAAGTGGTGTACATGCAGATCGAGCACTCTCAAACATAAAATAAATAAGTAAATCTTAAGAAAATAAAAAAGTCGTTTTCAAAGTACTGTTTGTTTTCCTGGGTATGGTAGCTCATGCCTGTAGTCCTAACTCTTGAAAAGCTGAGGCAGGAGGACTAATATATAGCAGGCTATATAACAAGAACCTGCCCTAAAAAAAAAAAAACAAAAACAAAATACTGATTTTAAAAAGAATAATAGGCCGGTCAGTGGTGACGCACGCCTTTAATCCTGGCACTTGGGAGGCATAGGCAGATCTCTGTGAGTTCAATACCAGCCAGGTCTACAAAGTGAATTCCAGGACAACCAGGGCTACACAGAGAAACCCTGTCTCTGGGTGTGGGAGAGGGGTATAATTTAATTCACTTTTAAAATTCTAGATTTCTTGGATTTTATTTTACGTGTATAAATGTTTGATCTACAAATATGTATGTGCACCACATGTGTGCCTAATGCCTGTGGATGTCAGAAGAAGGAAATAGATGCCTGGAACTGGAGTTATGGATGGTTGTGAGCTACCATGTGGGTGCTGGGAACTGAATCCCAGGTCCTCTAAAAGAGCAACAAGTACTCTTAATTGCTTAGCTATCTTTCCAACACTTATTATTATTATTATTTACTTCCATGTTGTATTAAGCTAGGTCTTAATGGTGAGTGTCTGTGTGGTTAGCTTGCCAGGAAGTTAGCAGACCTGCTTGATTACAGATACCAGCAGAAGGGGCCCAGGCCTGTGTGAACTTCTGCTCTCATGAGTCAGCTTCTCTTTGTCTTTCAGCTCAAGCTCTTGGCCTCACAGAGGCAGTGAAGGTGCCCTACCCTGTATTCGAATCGAATCCGGAGTTTCTGTATGTGGAAGGGCTGCCTGAAGGAATCCCCTTCCGAAGCCCCACGTGGTTTGGGATTCCACGCCTTGAGAGGATTGTCCGCGGAAGCAATAAGATCAAGTTTGTTGTTAAAAAGTAAGCTGCCTTTGCCCCCACAGCCGTGTGCCGCGGTCCTAGCCTAGCTGTGCCTCGGAGAGGTCTTCATTCTTGGCTAGACCCGTGCGGGAGAGCGGTGACTCCTCCCACTGCCCTGCAGACTCCAGGCACATGCAGGCTCAGAACACCAAGCTTTGCCGAACTGGGGATCGAACCCAAGACCCTGCACAATCTAGGCAAGCGCTCTGCTGCAGAGGCCCTAGTTCCTCATTGTGGGAGGATTCAAGGAGAGGGTTCTCTTGCTGAGCTGATCCCCACGTCCTCATGATAGATTCTAGGCAGTCACTCTACCACTGAACCTCTGTCAGCTAGAGCCCAGGCTGTCTGCTCTGTTTCCCCAGTTCATCAGTGATGGAGTTACTTACTTTCCTGCAGAGATTGAGTGGTTGAAAGAATTGATGTAGTGTTCATTTGCTGTTTTTAAAGGAGTTACAGGAGCTGGAGAGGTGGATGTCTTAGTCACTGTTCTAGTGTGGTAAAGACACTATGACCATGGCGACTCTTAAAATATCATCCTGGTGGGGAGTGTGATGGCAGCCATCGAAGGCATGGTGCTGGAGAGTAGCCACGAGCTACATCCTCATCCACAAGCAGTGGGTTTTTTGAAACCCACACTTTTGAGACCTCAACAAGCACCCCCAGTAACAAAGGCCACTGCCTGGTGACTAAGCACTCAACTACATGAGCCTGTGGGGACCATTCTTACTCACACCACCACATTCCACCCTCCGGCCCCCATAGTGTTACAACCGTATCATAATGCAAAATGCAGTTAGTCTAACTACAAACGTCCCCAGAGTCTTTCACAGTCCCAACACTATTTAAAAATCCCAATGTTCAAAGTCTCTCCTAAGACTCATGGCAGTCTCTTAACTGTAACCTCCTGTAAAATAAGAAAGCAGATCGTGCCGGGCGTTGGTGGCGCACGCCTTTAATCCCAGCACTTGGGAGGCAGAGCCAGGCGGCTCGTGAGTTCGAGGCCAGCCTGGGCTACCAAGTGAGCTCCAGGAAAGGCGCAAAGCTACGCAGAGAAACCCTGTCTCGAAAAACCAAAAAAAAAAAAAAAAAAAAGCAGATCACATACTTCCAACATAAAATGGCACAGAGTATATGTTGCCATTCCAAAAGGGAGAGCACAGTGAGGAAATCTGGACCAAAGCAAGACCAAAACCCAGCTGGGCAAACCCCAAACTCTGCGTCTCCATGTCTGATGTCAAAGCACTCTTCAGATCTCCAACTTCTTTCTCTTGGGCTTGTTCCACTCCCTGTTAGCAGTTTTCCTCAGCAGGTATTGTTATGCTCAGATCTCAGAGACCCCCAAAAGACCACCGCAGAGACTGAATCCCATATGTAAAAGCAGAGCCTTTATTTCAAGCTTAGAGGAGCTTGGTCTCTCTGTCTGTCTGACACAGAGGCAATGAACCCAGGCAGGGTGTGGTTTTTTATCATAATAGAGGTTGGGGTGAGGGGGTTTCCAGGGTGCAGGACTCTGATTGGCTAACATTTGTCTATGTGTATAGGTATAGGTGTGTGCTGGGAATGTTTGGAATATCGGGTGTTTTCCCTTAGATGCTGGCCCCCCGGGTGGGCTCAGCCTACGGCTTTTCCTGGATCCGGGTGATGCCTGCTATATGTCACAGAAGCTGTGTCTGGGCCCCTAAGTCTGTCATGGTAGCTGTGTAGCCAAGCCGTTTGGGGCCCCCCACAGTATCCCATTGCTCTGGCGTCCCCAGTATCTTGGGGTCTCCAGGGCAATCCTGGCCTCTTCTCTGGGCCTCCATGCAGGGACACCCCTGATACACGCTTGGCCTCAGCAGCTTTCCTTGGCCATGGAGGGAGATTCCACAACCCCTCTCTTGTATTCTTGACTCTAAAGCCAGAACCACGTGGCCGAACCTGCCAGTTCTTTTGTTTGATGGGGCTGAACTTGCCCCAGTCCTCCAGTTACGTTCTCGTCATCAACTTCTGCTTATGGTTTCTGTCACTGCTTAAGCTTTTCTTTAATTCCTTTTCATGGGTTGAAAGCTCAGCTGGGTGGAGTCTTGCCCTGAGGTCACTACTCCCTTTATTCTATTTAGCATCAGGTTTTTCTATCTCCTTGAGCACTGGACTTAGCTACATTCTCTTCCTGGTGCCCCTCTCCTCCTCATACTATATATTTTGTACTTCTCTGTCCAGCTTGCACCTTTTCATTAGAGTTCTACAGAAGAGTGATTACTAATAACCTCACAACACAGCCAATACTAGGATGTCTGGACATCTCTGCCAATAGCATTCATCCAAAACTCTTCAATTTAACCTCAGGCAGATTTTTAGGACAGGTCAAGAAGCAGCCACATTCTTTGCCAAAAATATCCCAAGAACAATCTCTAGGCCACGTACTGATATTCTTCCTCTCTGAAACCTCTTGAGCTAGGCCCCCACGGTTACCTTGCCCTCAGACTAGCTTCCATACTCCTACTACCATTAACCCTGGCTTAAAGCCTTCAGTCTGAGTCTCTAGTCTAAAGTTCACGTGGTCAGGCTTGTCACATCAACACCCCACTCCCTGGTACCAATTTCTGTGTTACTGTTCTTTTGCTGTGAAGAGACACCATGACCAAGGCAATAGAAAGCATTTAATTGGGGGCTGGCTTACAGTTTCAGAGGCATAGGCCATTATTATCATTGGCAAGAGTGCTGGAGAAGTAGCTGAGAGCTACATCCTGACCCAAAAGCAGAAAGAGAGGGGCGTGGGAGAGATACTGGCCTGTAGCCTGTACTGGCCTGGTGTGGCCTCCTGGGTGTCTACCCTCCAATGACACACTTCCACCAACATGGCCACACCTACCCCAACAAAGCCGAACCTCTTAACCCTTCTCAAATAGTGCCACTCTTTGGTGACTAAGCATTCAGATCCGTGAGCCCACGGGGGCCGTTCTCATTCACACCATCACAGATGGCTGCAGTTAAGAGGCTGCTCTTCCTCCCGAGTTCAGTTCTCAGTACTCACAGGGCAGCTCACAACCGTCTGTCTCCAATCCTGGGGATCCAGCACCCCCTTCTGACCTCACGGGCACTCGGCATGCACATGGTGCACAGACAGACACACATGCAGGGAAAACACCAATACGTGCGCTTTTCTCTTTTAGACACGGTTCTGGCTGTTTGTGCTGTGTGTAGAGTGACGCACTGTGTGTTCTTTCTAGGCCTGAGCTGGTTGTGTCCTACCTGCCTCCTGGGATGGCTAGCAAAATCAACACTAAAGGTAAGAGGCAGCACCCCAGGGCATGAACACATGGCGTTCCTTGCTGCTGTTCCTGTGTTACCGGAGTCCTGTTCCATTGACACTGTGGGCCTTCGGTTTCTGTGTTTTAAGCGGTTTCACTTTGTGGATCTTTTTCTTTCTTCTGTTTTCTCTCCATCTCATCGGAAGTTGATGTTTGCATCCCCCCTCATTCATGTCTCCACAGCTTGTTGGCACTCATGTGGAGGATTACACTACCCGTTTAATGCTTCAGGTTTCTTTGAAAAGAGCCAAACTGTATGACTTTTAATACTCTGCGTGTATAGAGCACCCTCCGCGTTTTGTAATGCAGCCTGCAAAGGTAACCTTGCACTTTGCCTTACAGCATTGCAGTCCCCCAAACGGCCACGAAGCCCTGGCAGCAACTCCAAGGTGCCTGAGATTGAGGTCACTGTGGAAGGTGAGCTGCTGCACACTTCTCATGGCTCTTTACCTTACAGTTGTGTGGACTCTGTAACTTCTGTGCTTTTGAGGTGTTATGTCTGAAAAGCAGCTGATGCTAAATTTATGAATTTTTTTAATGCATGAGTATGTATGTGCGTGTGCGTGCGTGTGATTATAGGAGATCCCAGGTGTCACCTTCAGGAGCATTGTCCACATGCTTGAGATAGGTTCCCTTTTTAGGCCTAGATCTAGCTGGGTAGGCTAGACTGGCTGCCCTTGAGGCCCAGGGGTCCACCTAGCAAGGGATCAAACTCAGGTCCTGGGGCACGGAAGTCACGCACTTCAGGGACTGAGCTCTCTCCCTGGCATAATTGATGCCTGTTTGTAATTTGTGGGTCCTGTGAAGACGTACTTGAGAACCTCTCGGGTTGTTTTTCCATAATGATAAAGTGAGGCAGACGTAGCACACAGAGATGTTTCCCATCCTTCTTCCTGTTTTTCCTGCTTCTGATGGAATATGTTTATCGGTGTGTGAACGGCAGTGTGCTTGCTCAGAGCTGCTGTGCGTCTCGATGTCCCTTCCCCTTCCAGCCTCTGGTGGGCTGCACTGGCACCTTGGGAAGTTGGTTGTCTAAGATGCCTGACTGACGCAGTAACAGGCGTCTTGAGCCCACTGCTGGGCACAGTTTCCATTGATGCAGAAGGGACAGCTGCCCGGGGCACCTGTCTCTTGATCCTCACTTTCCGGTTTTCTCTCGGCCCTCCCCAATTAGTTGTACTTGTATAGAGCCCAGCTTCTCAAAGCAAAGGTGAGAGACAACCATATCAAGTGGTTGGTAAATAACGGACCCTGCAAACCGGATTATACACCCCTGATGAGCAGTGGCCCACGGGGACAGTAAACTTCCTTTGCTGTTTTTGGAGAAGATCTGAGAAGGGTGACTTGTCCCAGGACTCTGTGCCTTCCTCGTGATCACTTGTAAAGTGCACGTGATGTTCCTGTTACTCCAAAGACTTCACCCAGAAGCCAAGCCAAACCCGGGCAGAGCCCCGGTGACCCGAGCATCATCAGTGATGCTGTATCAGCCGGAGGTTTCATTCTAAGGTCAGGGTCCACAAAGGAGATGACGCTGCCTTTGGTCTAGTTGCCAGATACATGTTGAGGCAGAGACACAGGAGGCTCCTTCCTGGAAGGCAGGGGTGGGAGCAGGTGCTGATGATGCAGAGCCACAGCCTGGCTGTGTGTTTTGATCCCATCTGTGCCGGGTCTCAGGAGCCTTTCAGCGTCTGTTGCCAGAATCCTAGGGTCAGCTGAGTTAATGTTCAGAAGAGGTAGAGAGGTAGGGGTGTGAGAGCGTGCGTGCATGCATGTGCTGTCATTTTTGTTACATACTAACAACGAGCGCCCCGGTGACTGTGGTTCGCCTTTGAATTTTCTCTAGGCCCCAACAACAACAGTCCTCAAACCTCCACCGTTCGAACTCCTACCCAGACCAACGGTTCCAATGTTCCCTTCAAGCCTCGAGGGAGAGAGTTTTCCTTTGGTAAATACATCTTTTATTTCTCTCAGTTTCAGCGTTTCAGATAAAGAGAATTAGCGTGTCGGGTCAGCAGGGCAGTGGTTTTTCTCAGGTGAGTCAGTGTGTGTCAGATTTTCACATGCAGCAAGAGCCAGGCTGCCGGAGTTTGACTCTGGTACCTTCACTTTCTCCTGCGCTGTGGGTGAGGCTCCTCTCCCTGTGGGCCGTGTACAAAGTGTGCACCCCAGAGGTGTCTGAGGACTGGAGGTTGGGTCACTGCATGTACCCAGAGCTGGCACATGGTGGACACTGTAACAGGCCAGGAGAAGTCCTTTGTTCATTTCAGCATGGGTCAGACTGTTGGTAATCCAACCTGACAGTTTAGTGTAGTTGTATGAGGATTGGAGGGGCGGGCGAGACAGCCGTATTACAAACCTGTGGGTTTCTTTTGTTTGTTTTCGGGACAGGGTTTCTCTGTGTTATCTTGGTGCCTGTCCTGGATCTCACTCTGTAGACCAGGCTGGCCTCGAACTCACAGAGATCCACCTGGCTCTGCCTCCTGAGTGCTGGGATTAAAGGTGTGCGCCACCACCGCCCGGCCTGTGTGTTTCTTATATGGAGACTTAGAATCATGTGTGGATACACGATGTGGAAGGAGTGAAGCTGTCTATGGGACACGGATGCACTGGGGGCAAGGTAGAGGGAAAGAGGGAACATGCTCATGTGCTCTCTAAAACGTCTCTGGCACCCAGTGACACAGTGGGAATGAAGGAAACCACCCGCTGTGTGTGTGTTCTCCTGGGCTTTGTAGAGCTGCAGAGTAAGGAGACGAAACCAGGGTGTTGGCATTCTCCTTCAGTCCCAGCACGCGGGAGGCAGATACAGAGTGAGACCCTGTCTCAAAGCAGTGAATGAAGAAATTAAATTCAGTCAATGAAACCATAAGGTTGGAGACCTTGCTGACCGGTGGCTGTTGCTCTCTCCTCACAGAGGCCTGGAACGCCAAAATCACAGACCTGAAGCAGAAGGTGGAAAACCTTTTCAACGAAAAATGCGGTAGGTTTGTCCGGAAACATGGAATATGAAATAGTTCTCTAATAGAAAGGGTGTGAATTTGACGTTTAATGTCTTCGGAACTGGGTTTCAGCCTTCCGTTTCTATCCATTTTCCTGAGTATCAAGAATTCCAAAAATGTTTTCCAGAATTAAAATGAGTATGATTTTTCCAATGCATAAGGATTTGTAGTTGCTGCAGAATGTTGCAGATGGCTTTCCAGGTCGTGCTACGGAACCAGTGTCGTGTGTTACAGGGGAAGCTCTCGGCCTCAAACAGGCAGTAAAAGTGCCATTTGCGTTGTTCGAGTCCTTCCCGGAAGACTTCTACGTAGAAGGCCTGCCCGAGGGGGTGCCCTTCCGAAGACCATCCACATTTGGCATTCCAAGACTGGAGAAGATACTCCGGAACAAGGCCAAGATAAAGTTCATCATTAAAAAGTGAGGCCTTAGGTGGAGAAGACGTCCGTGGGCTGGCTTCAGAGTGTGGTGGCCTGGGTTGACCTAGCTCTTCAGGGGTCTAAGTGATCACAGGGATTTAGAGGTGGCCCAGTGGTGATAAGTGCCTGCTGCACAGCTTTGAAGGCCTGAATTCAGGCGCCCACTCCCTCATAATGAGCTGGCAGGAGCCTGTAATCTTAGTGCTGGGGGTTGGACAGAGGCAGGAGGATCGCTGGGGCCTGCTGCCTGGGGTGGTCATTGAGCTGCTGGTTCTAGGAGAGATCCTGAGAGTAACAAGGACACCTGACCCCCTCCTCTGGCCTCTGCACACACAAGCCTGTGCACCAGCACACGTGTGTACATACAACACAGGCCCCTTTGTTTGTTTGGAGGCAGGGTGTTACTTGCACATGTGTTCTTCAATGCAATTACCCAGGCAATGGGCAGTGGGCGTTTCCTGTTTCTACTCTTGGGTCTCACACTGATTCTCATGACGTGCTCTCACCTTGGGAAAGAGATGGCAGTGAGACACTGGTGTGTCCAGAGAGGGTCCGCCAGCAGTGGAGGCCGGTGTAATTGGCCTGCTTGGGCCCAGGTTGCACCCAAGTGCTGCACATTGTTTGCAGAGCTGCACGCTCTAGCATGCTGCACCTTCCCTGGGTGGGTGGCTTGCTCTGGGTTAACCAGCCCACGCCTTTTTCCTCTTGCTTGTAGACCTGAGATGTTCGAGACGGCCATCAAAGAGAGCACCTCTTCCAAAAGCCCTCCGAGTGAGTGTCCTTTGAGCGCAGCAGCGTGGCAGCTTGGCTCTTGGGCAGTCGTTAATTCTAGAGCAGTGAACGCTGTGCACAGTGTTGCTCCACACCAAGACACAGCAGAGCAGAAAGATGGGCCCCGTCAGAAAGTCTGCCTTCTTTAGTGTCTTACTGGACTAAACCAGCATGCAAGTACCAGCCCTACGGGGCCAGGCTGCGGCCAGCTTGCGGCTGACCGTGGGCATACAGCTTTGGGTTATTAGAGAAAACTCTGACTATATATGTTTTGTCTGAACCCTAATCTTTAGGTTTTGCTTTCAGGGAAGATAAACTCCTCACCCAACATTAATACTACTGCATCAGGTGTGGAAGACCTTAACATCATTCAGGTGACAATTCCAGGTATGATTTCTGCTTTGCATCGTGGAGTCTTTTGGACTCCAGAATCGTTCAGGGACAGCTCATGTAGTACAGAATGTTGTATGCTCCATCCAAGCCATCCCTCCGTCAGCCTGGCTGCCGAGCACCGCACCTCCATTCAGCCCTGCTCACTACTCCGGGTCTCTGTTCTTCAGACAGTCTCTGTGGAGCCTGGAGAGGTGGCTCAGTGGTTAGGAGCACTTGCTGTTCCTGAGGACTCTGGTTTGATCCCCAGAACCCTCATGATGGCTCACAACCATTTATAACTACATTCCCATGCGACCTGATACTCGCTGCTCGTCACCTTGGGCACACACATGGTGCTTAGGCATATATTCAGGCCAAACATCCATCAATCTTTAAAAAGATAAAATCTTTTTTAGCTAGGCGGTGCTGGCACACACCTTTTACTCGGGTGGCAAAGGCAGGTGGGTCTCTGAGTTCGAGGACAGCCAGAGCTACACAGAATCCTGTCTTAAAAAAACAAGTAAATAAATAAGATCTCTTTAGTAAACAATCTGTGCGAAACAGTCGGGGATATTTGCTCAACAGGAATGGAGTTGTACCCTCTTGAGTTGGTTTTAGAACTTTTTTTCTTTTTTAAAAAAATGTTTTTATTGTTATTTCTTTTTGTCTTGATGTCATAATGTGGAAACCCTCCCTCCCTTTATTTATTTCTTTGCTTGCTTGTTTGTTTATTTTGGTTTTTCTGAGACAGGGTTTCTCTGTGTAGCTTTGGAGCCTGTCCTGGAACTCACTCTGTAGCCCAGGCTGGCCTCAAACTCACAGAGATCCGTCTGCCTCTGCCTCCCCAGTGCTGGGATTAAAGGCATGCGCCACCACCACCCGGCTCCCTTTTTTTTTAAAGGTCAGAGTCTCATTATATAGTCTTGGCTAGCCTGGAACTCAGAAATCCCCCTGCCTCTGCTTCCTGAATGCTGGGAGTAAGGTGTGCTGTGCCACGCCTGGCTTACAGACCTTTCTGGAAAACACGTGCGTCGGTTGCATGCACGCTCTCAGTTCTCCTCTTGCCTTTTAGATGACGATAATGAACGACTCTCCAAAGTTGAAAAGGCCAGGCAGCTGCGTGAGCAGGTCAATGACCTCTTCAGTCGGAAGTTTGGTAAGTTTAAAACAATGGAGGAAACCGTTTCCATCCAAGCCTTTGAGTAGATTCCTGTCAGGTAGTTGTGAAGCGTTAGTGTTCTGTTGGGGAGTTCTGCGATAAGAAAACACCAGATGTCAGCTGCCCCACCTGATGGCCAGGGTTGCTGCTCGCTTTGTGTCCGATTGCTTTGAAGATGACGTCACACCGGTCCCTGTGCCGTTTGTCTCGCTGCAGGTGAAGCTATTGGGATGGGCTTCCCTGTGAAGGTTCCCTACAGGAAAATCACCATCAATCCCGGCTGTGTGGTGGTCGATGGCATGCCCCCTGGGGTGTCCTTCAAAGCCCCCAGTTACCTGGAGATCAGCTCCATGAGAAGGATCTTAGATTCTGCTGAGTTTATCAAGTTCACTGTCATTAGGTGAGAATTCCCTGCTTAGTCAGAATGCGTGTGGAGGCCACGAGGCTGGCATTTCCCAGAGTACTGCCGTATGGAGTCGGAAAAGCAGCGGGTGGGTGACAGGCACGCATTTAGTTAGCCAGCGTTCGCTTTCTCTGCCTGAGTTCCCTCACTCGGTTACTGTTTTGTTAGTGCTGGGGTCACCAGCCCAGTGTCCTGCCGAACTACACGCTCAGCTCCTGTTGACTCTTGGTGTTTTTGGACAGTGTCCCACTGGATCCCTGGCTGGCTGGCTCAGAGCCCCAGAGATCCTCTGCCTTCCCAGTTCCGGGATTACAGGTGTGGGCCACCGTGCCCGGCTGCATCAGCTTCTCGGATAGGACCTTGCGGTGCAGCCCAAATTGTTGACGTTTTCGAGCTGTTTTCTCATGCCGCTTTAATGAAGCACCAGAGTAATGGAGCCACAAAACCTCAAATACCTGTTAATTGTCACGGAAGAAGTTGGTGTCATAGAGCATGTGGTTAGGGCCTTCCCGGCAGCTGATGGTAGGTAGACCTGTCATTTTATCTGATGGCGCCTCTGACACTCTCAGCCAGCCAGCCAGCCACCCCACCCCCCAATGGGGACCATTCCTTAGTTTTCTTTATACTTTAGTGAACCTTTGGGTGGGTGTTGGGTGGGACAGTGTCTCACCATGTAACTCTGACTGGCTTAGAACCCACTGTGTAGACCAGGATCTCCTTCGACACTCAGAGGCCTGCTCGCCTCCCTCCCGTGGGCTGGGATGAAAGGCATGTGCCACCATACCTGTCCTGGGTGTAGCACTTTCCAGTAGTGACCTGCACATCCTACCCACACGTGCTGAAGGTACTAGTCACGCAACTCACCTTCCATATGCACTGTACACACTCCATGTGACCAGTTACAAATAACTGATGTGTACATTGTATATGCTACATATTAACACAACTGGAGTCACTGTCACAGGATGGTAATTTCATATGCATCTTATATGTCTCTTCCCTAGGGTTATAAAGTAGGATATAAATAGCATAAATTAAGCAAATGTTCTTTAAAAATAAAAACATTACATTATACAATGTTTGTTTTTCCCTTTAGACCATTTCCAGGACTTGTGATTAATAACCGTGAGTATTTCATGAAGTTTGGTTTGGTTTGTTTCTCGGGATCCGAGAGTGCACGTGGGTGTGGGTGCGGGTGCGGGTGCAACCTGCAAAATAACAATGATGTCATCCACCGCTTAGTGCGCCGCCTCCTTGTGAAATTGCTCCTGTTGCCTGACTTCCCTCATCCTCACTTAGTCAGAAAATGGTAACTGGGGGAGGGTGGGCGGAGGCCATTTTGAAAGGGCTTGTTGGGAGCAGGACTTGGCCAGGTCCTGCCTGGGTTAATAAAGCTCCATTATGCAGACACAGCACTGACGTTCAGGAGGACTGTAGGCCACAGAGTGCTGGGCCTGGAGGAGGAAAACCTGTGATTCCAGTGCTTGGGAGGCAGAAGCAGAAGGATCAGGATAGAGTTCAAGACCAGCCTGGGCCACATGAAACCCTCTCTCCAAAAGGAAAGGGAGGGAGGGCTGGTGATGGACCCACATAAAGGTGGAGAGAACCACCTCCACAGAGTTGTCCTCTGGCCTTCACATGCATGTTGTGGCATGCATGCTCACACAGACTTCATACACACACAATTCTAACAGCCCACGGTAATTTTTTGTTGTCGAATCCCCCTTGCTCAGAACTTGCCATTTCACGCACAGTGGTCAGAAGACAACTTGTGGCCGTCAGCTCTCCCTTCCCATCTTAGGAGGCCCAGGGATTGAACTCAGGTTGTCAGGTTTGCAGACGGCCTTTACCTGCAGAGTTGACACGGCAGCATAGGGATGGTGAGGTCACGTGTCAGTAAGTCATCTGTCTGTCCCATTTCCTTGCAGAGCTGGTTGATCAGAGCGAGTCCGAAGGCCCTGTGATACAAGGT
>CABHPQ010162502.1:0-11520 GCA_902168405.1 Peromyscus aztecus
ATTTAGAAAACTGCAGCACAGTGCCAAAGCTGTACTTCAACGACTGATCTGGTACCTATAAAGAAAAAGCCTACCCATGATTTCAGCCCCATGACCCTAATTACTCTGTGGACAGCAGCAGAATGACAACAATCCCTTCTAGGGCATCTTTACTCAAAAGTGATTCTGACTGAGACAACTGGTTCCAGAGCCAGTGGACAAGGCTCTAGTATATAATATAGCCTTCAGCTTCCTTGGTTACCGAAGTCTTAAAATTCTATTCCCCTTTGTTTCCTCACCATGTATGTGTGCGTCTGCTCACTATTACCTTGTTACAATGCCCGAGGCAAGCTGCCCAGAAGGGGAAGGCTGGCTGGCCCACAGTTTTGGAGGTTTTAGTTCCCAGGTGGTTTCTCTGGGTCCTGTAGTGCAGCATGTCATGGTAGGGTAAATGGAGGAACAAGCTGATTGCTTTGTGGGGGCACAGAGAAGAAAGAGGAGAGGCTTGGGTACCAGTGTCCTCCTTAAAGACAAGTACCAATAACCCAGCTCCCTCCCACTAGGCCTCACTGTAAAGGTTTCACCCCCCAGTGACAGCACAGGCTGAGGGCCAACACAGGCATTCTGGAAACAAACCCCAGCACTATGGAAACACAGACTCCTTCTAAATACTTCATTCATTATTGAAAATCAGTTGTATTTTCCATGATTCATCTGTCTGCTTCCTTGAGCTTCCAAGGTTCTTATTGGTCTCCACTACACCCACCATGCCCATTTGTGTACTCAGGAGGCACTGTGTGTTTGAAGAGAGGTCCCTAAGGGAGGCACATTTCATGCCAGTCACCTGCCTCCTTTGCAGGCCCTCCGCACCTAGCACTATCTCTGTGGCTAAGCCCCTCCCTCCCGAATGGCATGAATCTTGGGTTCTAGATGCAGGGCAATGGATTCTTCACAGGACTGTTCCTTAGAGCTTATGCTGATCCATCATGTGCTCAGCAAAACACAGAACTGTCCCACTGCATAACTTAGCCACCCCATCAGAAGAAAAGTAAGATATGCAGGGTTAAAATACTTTATGATGGGCCGGGTGGTGGTGGCGCATGCCTTTAATCCCAGTACCCGGGAGGCAGAGCCAGGTGGTTCTATGTGAGTTCGAGGCCAGCCTGGTCTACAGAGCGAGATTCAGGACAGGCACCAAAACTACACAGGGAAACCCTGTCTTGAAATATACATGTAAATTGAACTGTATCCCCCAAACCATCTTTTCAGTATGCATCATTATTTCAGTTTCATAGACAGGTGCTCCAGGGTTACATACATTCCTCAATGTTATGCAGCTTGCAAATGCAGAGCCTTGCTCTTTCTTCTGTATCATATATCCTCTTTAAAAGTCTTCACAAACACAAAGTCTTCTATTAAATTCTCTAACTTTTTCTTCTTCACTTTACTTGGTGGCTGAACGATTCACAGGATCAGTCTCCATGCCTTACACACACTTCCTGAAATCTAGCCTTTACGCTTATCCATAGATTGAAACTCTGTGTAGTTAACAATGCCTTCTGAGTTGCCAAGTCCACACAGCCATTCATTTCTGTTCTTCATCGCTCTGTTCTTGGAGCACTGGTACTCAGCAGAACATGCTCTTCAACTCCTATCCCAAGGTTCCACAACAAACGTGTCCAGATAGAACTTACCAGCAAGTTTAAAATACACCCTGTCCCGATTGAGTTTTAAAGTATTAATATAACTTTAATATTAATAAATTATGAGCTAACATTTTATTAGTCTGTGGACTATTTAATTATATCACTATGATGTAGGACAAATAAAATTAGTGTTATAACTTCAACACAGAGGTACAAACAGGCTTGAAAAATAAGTTAACGTCTCTTCTGTTCCCAGCTGTGTCAATATTTTCTGATCATGACTTCATTCAGTCTAAATCCATTGTGTGGGTTGCATGCTATGACCTGCAGAAGGAGCCTAGGTGTCCTGTAAGCCCCCACACACATCCAGTAGAGTTTAAACGAGGCACTTGCTACAGCTACTTTCAAAGTGTCCGTAGTCTGACATGATATGAATTATAAGCACAAGAGATGCAGTGTGATCAAAGCTTTTAAAGAGAGTTTCTGTACACATTGAAGTTATTGGTAGCTACACAGGATAGAAAATACATCACCTTAGGTTCAAATCACAAACCACAAATTAAGGATTTTTTTTTAAATTACACTTCCAGAAACTGCAAACTGCCCTTTATTGGATGGAGTCTCTTACCCTGAAGGTTATCACATCCTTCAACAGGAAAGAGTAATTGACTATAATAAGTCTTGTTGCACGATTTTAGAATCACTGAATGGAGCAGGAAGCCCCCACAAACATCTATAGACCTTCAGCAGACCCAGTGGACTCTCCTCCCATTCACATGATTCATCCTTGATTTCTGAGTAGCACGGAGTTGACTGTTTCTCTGTCCTGCATCTATCACTCTGTAAGTGCGTGTGCTTCTGCAGCACTCATCTGCAAAAGCCCGGAGCTGAATTAATAATGTAACGTCCTATTTACACGGCATAATGTTGAGAATGTGCAAGGCTAGCTGGTCAATGTGACAGATGGAAAAGGAAGTACTCCGAGCTCACCTAAGTTACATGAACCTAGGCTAGGCTAGTTCATTGTCAATTCCAAAGAACACCACTAGTACTACCCCCTCTTGGGTGAGATTTGAAAGCTTTTCTTCACTTTAAGAAAATAAATTCCTATAAAGAAAAAATGAGTGACTGTCCACTGTTTGAAGCTAAAATTTAAAATAAAAGAAATTGATGAATAAAAGCCTAATAAATGGGTCCAAGGCAGAGGGACGGCTGAGAGATGATTCAAGGATTCACTTTGCAAGTCACTCCACTGTTTCAAGCATGGAGAAACTTTGTTACTCCTCTTTTTTAACTCACTCTCCTGCCCATAGAGAGGATAACTATCTCCTTATTTATTTGCCAGAGTGTGCATTTCCAAAGAGAGAAACAAAGAGGTGTCTTTGTGGGTGAATTTCACTAGCTTAGGACTGGAGATGGCTGCTGGCCTTTTTCTGGAACACTGTCTACAGCACTTTGCATCCTGACCTAATGTTCTCGTTTGCAAGTGTTCTCAATCTTAATTTCATTCATTAACCAACCACTTGGGCTCTGAACATGACAATGCTTTCCCATGGATTACAAGCTCTCATTTGCTGCTAAAACAGTATGTTTAAAATAAGGGGATATTTTTATTTTTGTCTGGGGAAGATAGAACAGATTTTGCCAAAGAAAACACCCATTAATGCTGCAGGCAGAAGGTGCCCTCAGCTGCCCACACACCTTGATTTGTACCTTAAAGTCAAACAATGGTTTCTAAGGCATTTCATGAGTCCCACGTTAGCAACAGCACTAAAAGGTACCACCTGAGATAAAACAGAGTGACCGCCTCCAACTTGACAGCCATAACTCTAATATCCACACTGAATATTCTTCTCGTCAGAAACCTCCCTCAACACTAATTTGGCACAGAGGCAAACAGGCCGTTGAGCAAACCTGTAAACTGAGGTGTCAGGCACTAAAAGGTGCCATTAAGCTGATAAAATACCTCTGCATAGAAGTAGGCATCATTATGGGGCTGTATTTCTTAGTACCTAAAGTTTATTAGCTCATTCTCCAAACCTGACAGTGTCCTTCATGAACTATCAAACATATCATAACACAAGCTATTAAAAGAAATAGAAAGTGCACGTTTCCCTAAACAATCCTTTTCTGTAGCAAGTAAACTGACTGAACTTGGAAACAAATAACAAGAAATAACGGGTAGCAGCAATCTTCAAAAGATGACCCGAGAAAAAAAATCCTATTTTATAGGCACTGTGAGCACACAGAGGCCCTTTCTGCACATCTCAACACAGACAGGATGACTACAGAGGATGAATGAGAGTGGTAGACTCCTAAGTGCTCAATCAAATGTCTTTGTGTTCAATAAACAGCTTAAAAATTCACCATATTAGAGTTGGTGAAAAATGGGAGCCTTCAACTTCTCTTTCTATACTTAATAGGCTCCACACTCTTAACATAGCACAGACTGCCACTCAGCTCGGTGTGCTTTGATGGTCCACCTCCCACAGGGATGGGTGCACAGAGGTAGTCTCTGGAAATTTCTATGGTTTTCCGGTAAAAGGCATCTTCACAATTTAGTGCTTTGCCTATGTATAAAATTAAGCCCCAAACTAGCTTATTTGTACAAACATGGGAGAGTGTCTGTATCAAACAAACAGTAAGAGACTTAGTGGCCATTGTCTCTGCTGGAAAATAGCCCATGCTGTCCTTGCTTCACTCCCCCCACCACCACCCAAAAAAAATTGATCCAAAGTAACACTGATAAATTGGAGAAAACCATCTTGGCATTAGAATGCTACTTAATAAGTACACATGGTCTTTAGAATTTGGGTGTCATCTTAGCAAAATTCTCCAATGTGCTCTTCTGTGAAGTCTACTTTTAAAGGCTAGGTCAAGGAGATTACAATGGGTAGATTACTTAGGTCACTTCCATGGACTCATTCTCAGCACTGATAAATATACAGGTGTTTCATAAGCTGTAGCATGGAGCTGAGAGTTGGCACACAAGTTTTAGGGCAGACATCCTGAGCCTACATCCTAGGGCAGATAGCCAGGAGCCACGTGGTCCACGTCAAGATATATAGAGCACCGAGCTAAGAATGCCTACCCTGCACAACTGTTGAGAGATTTACCACATAACAGTAGATGTAAAACATCCACACACTGTCTAGTACAGGGACATTTTTTCCTGAAACTTTTAATGTCACCTCAGCATAGAAAATCACGGCATTACATAAGCTGACCTTCTGGTGGGTGAGCACATTGTTGATCACTGAGTCAGCGCGGTGCAAATCTGTCAGCAGGAGAAAAACTGCAATGGTTTAGGAAAGTCCTCTGCCAGTGCCATTCTGAACCAGCCTCTGTCCCTGTTTCCGCTTTATCCTCTGAATTCTTCAACCACCCATGCAAACAGCAGTGTGAACTAATGGTCAGAGAGACCAGAGTTGAACACATCAGAGCAGCAGTGATGCTGTCAGACCTCGTTGCTGTGGACAAATACTTGACAGGAATAGCCTAAGGGAAGAAGGGCTTGTTTTGGCTCACGGTTCCCGAGGTTTCAGTCCATAGTGGGACGGTCTGTGGTGAGGCAGAGTATCACAGTGTAAGGGCAGAAATGCAGCTCACATGATTGCCGCCAGGAAGCAGAAAGGCAGACTAGCAGTGACAATGGTCTTCCTTCTTCTTGCCGCATCCCCTTTTTATTCTGCTCCTATCCTATTGGATAGTGCTGGTCACACCAGGAAAGGGCTCCTCACTTCATCCAGTCCTCTCCAGAAGCGTGCTTCCCTATCCTGTCGTCACACAATGCAGTCAGGTCCACAGGCCGACCATCGCGTCTTTGTCCTACTTCAAGAGTTTATCCTATTGTAGAGGTTTCTAGTTTACATACGTATCTGATTCTGTGTATAGCCTGAGCCTATGGAAAGATGATCCTTCACTATTTTGCTAATTTAGAAGGTACCACAGGATTGCTTCCAATCAATGGAAGGTCAAAACAAGTGACATGCCACTTCTGGAACTGAATGTCCAAGAGATGGTGATGCATCATTCTGCTCTGAGATATCCTTGTCAGCCAAATGCCAGGAAAATGGGAGAAAAGAGAGGGGGCCTAACCCTCAGTCAGAGGAGGGAGTGCTTTAGTTAGCTCACAGTGGCAGCCAATGGCTACTTACACCGCTTAACACACAGGCAGAAATATGTACGGTAATAATAACTATTGTAGACTCTTAATAGATTCCATGTAAGTATGTAAGGAGAGCTTCATCTGGGAAAACCATGTGGTTTTCATCCAATTTAGGTGATAGTGAGCTATGTGATAAAGAGCAGAAGAAACCCAATTCACATGGAAGGTACTTATGGCCGGAGGGAGAGCTGCTCATATTACAACCTGTAGCACACTGCCCATCACCCATAAAGCACTAAATGACATAGTAGGACTATAGTAGAGGAAGACAATAACGCCTTCCCGGGGCAAAAAGTCAGTGAAAGAAATAGATATTAGTCCAGAATCACAAAAATGAACATTGAGTCATAACTGTGACAAATATACCAGAAATAGCAGTAAAATGTGAGATGAGAGAATAGGGATGATCAGGAAGGGCAGGGAAGGTTCACTGAGAGAGAAATAATCAAGCCCGGAACTTAAGAACACCAGGAACTAAACAGGTAGATTGCCAGGTGATGAGGGGTTAAGTATGAGCAGACTGCTCCCATTGAGAGTATGGCCCTAGACAGGCAGGCAGGGCGGGATATCTCAATCAACACACTGCAAGTTTTCATCTTCATTATAAAGGCCATGGAAGGTCATGAGAATGTTTTTGCAAGATGGTGAAATGATCCGATAACTCATCCAAGATTATGGTTGTTTCTAGAAGATAAAAATGTTCTATCTAGAAGACAGAAATTCCTGATGTTGGTAGTAGAAGGAGGGGCTCATGAGGAGGATGCTGCATAATGTCCAAGATAGACCGTGATGCTTCAGAGAATGAGCGTCAGTAAACATGGTGATAAAATTAAAATGGGGGACAAGAGAGGAAAGCAGAGGGCTCGGTCAGACAGAGGGACAAGAAAAACTGGAGTAAGGAACTACTTACAGAAAACAAAACATGAAGCCAGTGCTCCCCAAACTAACATGTCAAAATCTAACCATGCAGGTTGACTGTTAGGATTAGGATGTGATTTGGTTGGGGAGATGGAGGCTTCATGACTAGTTTAGCACATTCTAAGGGGGCTGTGGAGACGTACCAGCATGTGAAGACATGGTGAGAAGATTCCGTTAGAGTTCATCAGAAACTCAATCTGCTCATGCTCACTCGTGAACGTCTAAGCATGGAGAGGTAGGAGAGATACAGGCCTCTTGTTTACAGGCTACGTAGATTAAAGTGTTTTGTTATAAAAGCTCAAATGATCTAAAACAAAAACGTTGAGCTTGAGGTAATTTTGAGACAGCCAGGATGATGAAGCAGGGAGGCAGCTCAACTCCCTGGTTCTTAGAACAGTGTGTCTCAAACCTGGGATATGTGCTCAGGTTACCTGGAGATCATGTCCAGATACAGGTTCTGACCCAGGAGGTTTGGGATGGAGTTCAAGACCCTGTATTTCTAAAACGTTCATAGACAATGACAATGCATGAGCCCCACACATGGCACACATGCCATAAACATTTGCAAGTGGACAAATATGGAAAGTACCCCCAAACAAGCAACCAAACCAAACCAAAACAAAAAACAAACAAACAAAACAAAGACCAAACTAAAGGAAGAAAAAGTAACTTGAAGAATCTGTTCTCATATTTGATAGGAATGTCAAAACCTCAGACTGTTTATAACATTTGACAGCAACCTTAATGTCTCTAAAGAAACAATTTATTCTAAATGTGCTAAATTTATATCTAAATTGATATCATGCATAAGGATGTCATGATGAGAACAACAACAACTACACAGATCTGCTTAGAGGGAAACTTACAGGCCTTTTGTCTTGGTTAGGGTGACTACTGCTGTGATGAAACACCATGACCAAAAGCACTATGGGAAAGAAAGGGCTTATTTCACTCCCAGTTCGACAGTACAGTTCATCTTCAAAAGCAGTGAGCAGGAACCCAGTGGCAGGAGATGAGGCAGAGGCCATGGAGGGGAGCTGCTTACTGACTTGCTCCCTGTGGTTTGCTCAGCCTGCTTCCTTATAGAACCCAGGACCACCAGCCCTACACACAATGATGTGGTCCTCCCCATCAATCACTAATTAAGAAAATGCCCTATAGGCTTGCCTGCAGCTTGATCTTATGGAAGCATTTTCTTAATTGAAGTTCCCTCCTCTCAGATGACTATAGTTTGTGTCAAGTCAACACAAAACTAGCCAGCACACCCCTCGATGTTGACTAATTCTTACCATAACTTAAATGAGTAGAAGTACGGGATTACGTGGTAATTATGGTTCTTTACCCCCAAAGATGCAAAACATCTACAGGTTGGAGATATTTACAAACAAAACTGCAACCAACACCACCAATTTAGCGTCACTGTGATACTTGTCAACCTCCAGTTCTGTCTGTGCATACAGGCCATTAACCTCCTAGGGCTGTCTAGGTCTTGATATAGTCTCACCACGGTCATGTGTCATATCAGCCCAGTCACCACTCTTCTCCACCTGAGCTTCTACTTGTCCTGCACACCATGAGGTCTTTCAGTCTCATTCAGTTGAAGCAAGTATGGAGCAAATTACGCATTAGGTAGGCCTCTGCCCTAACATCAGCTCTTGGCCATGACAGTCACCCATTATGACAGAAGCAAACTCGGCACTAGAATCATCACAAGGTAATTATTAGAATGGATGATCTTTGCTATGCTTTCATGAAAAAGCATTTAAATATATTTTTAGAGAACTGTCATGAAATGAATGGTGATTAACAAATGATCGTGATTAACATTGATTAACGGGGAAAACCAAGACAAACTGCAACGGCACAAGTATTCACAGGGGAGGGGAGACGGCTAAGAGGTAAGAGTGCTTGCTACTTTCTCAGAGGACTGGAGCTCTGTTCCCAGCACCCATGTTGGCTAGCTTATACTGACTGTGACTCTAGCTTGAGAGGAACAGATGCCCTCCTCCGGCCTCCACAGGCTTCTGTACTCACAGGCACATACATACATGCACACAAACATATACACATAAACAAATAAAAAAACCTTGAAAATAAGAACTCAAAAAAGTAGAAACAGGGACTGGGGACACAGGCCAATCAGCAAAGATCTGTTGTGTAACATGTATGAGGACTCAAGCCCAGTTCCCAGCACCCACGTAAGAGTCAGGCACACTTGTCATTCCATTTACGGGGAGGTGGAGACAGGAAACCCCTGGGGTTCCCTGCTCAGCTGGCCCAGCCTACTTGGTGATGCTGAAGTTAAAAAATAAGGTGACAGCTCCTCTGGAACACCAGAGCCTGTCCTCTGGTCTCCGCAGGTATGTGCAGATATGTGCTCACACACCTGCAACACATGCACACCTGCACATTTATAAACACATAAATAAACAAAACCCAAACAAAATTGTTACATAATTTAGGTACCATCAGTGTTACAATGTATATTAGGAAAAATACTTAGTTGAAATGTTCATAATATAATTTAAAGAGGCACGATGTAGTATATGATATATGTGTGTGACTGTGTGTGCAGTGAGATTCTCATCTAAGAGATTCCAACTATACACAATTAAGAGTTATCACTACCATGAGATTATACATGATTTCTATAATTTTATGTATGTTTTAAAATATTTAATAGACTTTCCGGTGAATTTTCATTTGTGCTGTGATCAGATAAAAACATTTTTTTAAATGATCCTCATACAAAACATGTGACGCAAACCCACTGCATTTAACAGTTCACCTGGTGAGATGATGTGGAAGTATTTGTTATCTGATGCGCAACAGAAGAAAAGGTAAGGTTTGCTAGGCAGAACTCAGCCCCATTGGTGAGAAAAATCACGATGGGCATCTTCCAGGGCAGAGGGCAGGTGCAGCACCCTCCCACCCTCAAGGAACTAATGCTACTATTATAAATTCTTGACGTGCTAGACAATCTCCTCGGGAACAATGGAATTTCAAATGAGATGTGATTCTTTGAATATGTTTATTTATTTATTTTTTGGATAAGACAGATTTTTACATAAGTACTCTCTACTTATACAGTCACTGTTCATCATTTAATTATATAGCTAAAGTCATGGATTACAATAGAGAGCACACAGATGTAATTATAGGATAAGTACCCAGTAATTTCTATTCTCTAAAGTGAAGCTTGAATGTTAATTAGCTTTAAGCATATTACTGTAGGTGCAATTATCAGGAAATCTTTGGGAATGTGTACTTTTTGGATCAGCATTTATTAAGGAAACCCTATGTAGTTAGTGAGGAATATGACTTTTTAAAAAGCTGTAGACCTTTGTGCCTGGATATAAAGAAAGAATAATTAGAGAAGTCAGTTTCACTGTCACCTCACTGGTATTACTCTATTCCCATTGCTCTCTAGTAACCCCGTCCCTCTAAATGCTCAATTGTTCACTATTCCTGACTACCTGGGAGACTTGGAAAACCTGTCTACGAGCTGCATCCCTCAGTACGCAGCACCCGAAGAAGCCAAGCCCATCAAATGAACCTGTCTCCAGCAGTTTGCATTTAAATATGAAATCATAATGAAGTGTCCAGGTGGCAACATTTTTTGCTCCAGCAGCTGCAGCACCAACACAGGAATTCAAAAGCACAAGCCCAACAGATTAACGATTCCCCATAATATTATCTCTGTAACATGCAATTTGTTCTCAATGATAATTAGATATTTAGAGAGAGAGACATAATTAGGAAGATGTGCCATAATGCTTTTTGTTGTTGTTGTTTGTGGAGCCTCTCCTGACAGAGACTCCGCCGTGGGAGTAATGTGATTCTGCTATTGGAGATCTCAGCCGCTGCCCATGTTGAGAAACGGCTTAAACATTCTGCATGGTGAAATTAAACTTCTCCAAATTCAAACCTTTCTAGTTAATTGGTGCATTGTAGCTCCTATGCTTGAAAACAGGCCAGTATCTGCTCATACATGCCTCATAAGCATGGACTAGCAACAGAAACACTGAGCCAGATAACGAGAAATGAGGTAAAATCCTGTTTCAAATTCATCCTGGAATTATGATGACTGAGACAGCCATGTAAGGGTAAGGTCTGGATGGGAGTGTCCTCTGGCGGTCTGTGACACCCAGTTTCTTTTCTTCAGATCTAGTATTGCTGCCAGGAGAGTCCATGGGTATCTAAATACACAGTGTTTTCCTTGGAATTTCATTTACAGAATCAATAACCTGGTTCCTTCTGATTGGTGGAGTCAATACCAAGCTATTTAAGATACCATCTCCGGCTGGGCAGTGGTGGCACACACCTTTAATCCCAGCACTGGGGAGGCAGAGGCAGGTGGATCTCTGTGAGTTCGAGGCCAGCCTGGGTTACATAGTGAGTTCCAGGAAAGGCGCAAAGCTACACAGAGAAACCCTGTCTCGAAAAAAACAAAAAAACGATACCATTTCACACACTCACTGGAAGAGCCCCACCACAGGATCTGAGCAGACATGCTGTACTTCTGATTTGTTTGGAACAGGTTAGAGGACCTTACCCACGCAGGAGGTCCAAACCTCAGTAACATCAGTCACCCCGAAGCCAGAGTTCTTCCTACTCCACCACTCTAAAAGATGCCCTTTGACCTCTCCTCCTCAAGTACAGCTAATAAGCAGACCTTCAGCACTACTCATGATGGAAAGACAGCTCAGTGGTTAAGAGCACTTGTTGCTCTTACTGGGGACCCAGGTTTGGTTTCCAGTACCCATAACCACCTATACCTCCATTTCTATAGGGATCTGATGCCCTTTT
>CABHPQ010162502.1:19873-31858 GCA_902168405.1 Peromyscus aztecus
ACTCAGATCACCCCATCTCTACCACCGCTTCACACCGCCTCCTTCACCGCTTCACACCGCCTCCTTCACCTCTTCACACCACCTCCTTCACCTCTTCACACCACCTCCTTCACCTCTTCACACCACCTCCTTCACCTCTTCACACCACCTTCACCACTTCACACTGCCTCCTTCACCTCTTCACACCGCCTCCTTCACCGCTTCACACCTCCTCCTTCACCTCTTCATACCGCCTCCTTCACCGCTTCACACCAACTCCTTCACTGCTTCACACCAACTCCTTTACCGCTTCACACCGCCTCCTTCAAAACTTCACACTGCCTCCTTCACCTCTTCACACCGCCTCCTTCACCGCTTCATACCAACTCCTTCACCTCTTCACACCAACTCCTTCACCTCTTCACACCACCTCCTTCACCACTTCACACTGCCTCCTTCACCTCTTCACACCGCCTCCTTCACCTCTTCACACCAACTCCTTCACCGCTTCACACCACCTCCTTCACCTCTTCACACCGCCTCCTTCACCTCTTCACACCACCTCCTTCACTGCTTCACACCTCCTCCTTCACTGCTTCACATCGCTTTCTTCTTGGGGACTTAGATCTTGGTTTGGGGGCATTTCTTTTGGAAAACATGACCTTGAACTTGACCCTCCACTCATCTCCCAGAATAACTGAGCCCCAAGTGCTGATCTTCAGGGTAATTCCAGCAGACCATTCACTGTATTCAAGTGGGGCCGGACATGGTGGCACATGCCTTTATTCCCAGCAGTATGGAGGCCTATACAGGTGGATCTCTGTGACTTCTAAGCCAGCCTGGGCAAGTAGTGAGTTCCAGAACAGTCAAGGGTACATGGTCAGCCCCTGACTCAAAATATAAACAACAATTACAAAATCCATCTAGAGAAGTATTCTCAAGTCAAGAACTTTGCTATTAGGGGCTAGAGATGGCTCCAGTTAGGAGCACTGGATGCTCTTTGAGAGGACTTGGGTTTGACTTTGAGCACCGTAGAGTGGCTCACAATTTTCTGTAACTCCAGCCCCAGGAGATCTGATGTCTTCTTCCAGCTCCCACTGGCACCCTTGGACATGATACATAGACAGATATGCAGGTAAAACACCCATAGATACTTTAAAAAATTAAATAATTTAAATAAATTGTAAGAAGACATTGCCATTAATAAACTCTTATTAAAGAGTATGTAGGAAATATCTGATGCTGGGAAGAAAAAAGGATAGGGGCTTTATCAGTCACTTTAACTGATTTTGTCACAGTCTTACTAATTCTTTCTTACAAATCTATCAGATTCTCCCATGTCTACACCATCTAACCTTCCTCACTGTGCACTTTTCCTAATTGATCTCTACTGTTTTTTCATTTACAGTTGTGTTTATGATATAAAGCAAAATTTATTTTCTTAAAACTGAATTTTAACCTCATACCACACCTCAAAATCCACAATATCTTTCCTCGTTTGCATCAGATTAAATTCAAATTCCTCCTGACAGTGAAGACTTCTTAGCATCTTCCCTCACTCAGGTTGTCTGCATAGACTCTGTTCCAGTCACGTTCAGATGACATCACCGTAACAAGTGCTCTTTTCTCTATCTCTTTTGTAGAAATGGAAGATTCCCTTATTTATTATCTACCTGGGGGATTGCACTTTAATTCAGAGAAGTATTATTGGCATTGTCTGTGTTTCTGAAGTGTGTTGATGACTGATGTCCTTCAACAGTGCCTGATATTTGGAAAGCACTCTCTCAGGGAATGTGTGTAAGGATAAATACCATCCTCCCAATTTCCCAAGTGGCAGCCTGAGAAAGGCAAAGGCCCTGCGGACAGTAGGCAAAGAGTCAGTCTCCTTGCATGAGATGATAGGTGTATACCCTGTGCTGATAGGTCTGGGAGCACAGAAACTACCATAGAGATGGGGCAGGCAGAGGGGTCAGTGTCAGCCTGGAAGTGCTCAGCCCCACAACAGCAAGGGTCTTCTTCTGGCCTTTGACTCCACTTTCTAAGGAAGCCATGACGTGGATTCAAGATGCCAGGGAGGTTGTCACCAAGATCCTGAACGACAACAGATCAAGAGGTCCTCTCAAGTCACAGTAGGAGAGGGAGCTTTAGCATCTACCCCAGTTGGTGGCACCGAGTTGGCACAGGGGGTCTTGTAGTAGGAAGGATAGAAAAGGAGTGGTATGCTCATCTCTGGGCATCATTATACTGTCACTCCCCAGGGTCCTCAGAATCTTGCTATCAGCCAGTTCAATAGGTATTTGCATCTGATTTAATACCCTTAACTGATCAAAGAAATTATTGAAAATCTTTTAGGGATTCTCGATACTATTCTCTTACATGAAACTAAAATTAATATAATCATTAAATAAAAGTGTTCATATATTTGTGAGTGTGCCCACCCCTCATGTTAACAAAAATTTGGAGTGCTTAGTAGAGTTGACCACAGGCCAAAGCTGTGAGCAACAAAAATGTCTTCTTCTGGCTCAAAGGAGCATGCTCTTCCCTTTTCCCAGCCAAAGGCCATTCCAGGGCAAAAGTCTAAGAAATAGTATATACCTATGTGTTAAAATGAAGCTTGAACAAAATAAGTTAATTATTTAATCATGGAATTTCAGGGCTGAACACTGAGAGGATATGTATGGTTGAAGGGTTGACTTGAGTGGTAAAGGGAGAAAGCCATTGTTCTTAAAATCTCTGAGTGTGTTGCGGAATATTAGTTGAAGATGTGTTACATTTGTTTATGCTGTGGAATATTTGATTAATGATGCAAAGATGTTTTGCATTGTTTTCTGTTGCATTGTTTAACCTGTAAAGCTGTGCTACTTTGCCTGCCTAAAACACCTGATTGGCCTAATAAAGAGCTGAGTGGCCAATGACTAGGCAGGAGAGAGAAATAGGCAGGACTTTCAGGCACAGAAAATAAATAGGAGGAAGAATCTAGGGAAGAGAGTGAGGAGAGAGAAAAGGAGAAGAAGAGGAGGATGCCAGGAGCCAGTCACCAGCCACCCAGCCAGCCAGAGTAAGAAGGAAAGAAAGATATATAGAATAAAGAAAGGTAAAAAGCCCAGAGGTAAAACGTAGTTAAAGAGAAGCGGGATAATTTAAGTTAGGAGAGCTGGCTAGAAACAAGCTAAGTTAAGGCCAGGCATTTATAAGTAAGAATAAGTCTCTGTGTATTGATTTGGGACCTGGGTGGTGGGCCTCCAGACATTAAAAAAAAAACAACCACAGTGTGTGGCTCCTTAGCATGAAGGAGGGGCTGGATGGTTTTCAACCCTTCTCAATTTACCTTACAGAGGAATTTGTGGGATCTGAAACACCTCCAGGAGACTCTCCTACTCTCTGCTACTTTGAGGTCTCGGTCTTGGATCCTGGTCATTTTGTCTGGGCAGTAGCTTCCTCTCATCATGGCACCACCAGTAACTTACAGAAACAGCACATTTGCTGACAGTGCAGAGCGAGGCCGTATGAAGGTCACAGCCAAGCAAACAGGTAGACAGATGAATGAACATCGTTCTGAAGCCAGCCATATCAGGCACACAGGCTTCAGCTGATTACGCTCGGTGTTACATGGCCATTGTCTCCCATCTCAGGGTACTTATCTTCCAGAGAGGGAAGCAATGGAGGGCCAGGGAAGCACACGGGGGAGGGGCTTCTTTAAAAGGCTAATAAACAGTGTTCACGGCTAGACATCAAGGCGGAGGCTGTAATCGGAAAATTCCCAGAAAATCAAGGCTTTCCACAATGCTCGCCTGATTTACATATGCAAATCAAGGAGATGTTTTACTCTGGGCTTGTCACTATTTTTCTGACAAATGCTAGAAAAACTGGCAAAGTGAAATAGCTGCTGATTTATTGTTGTTTTTTTTCTGGGGTTCCTGCAGTTAGGATATAACAATATCTACAGGAAACTGCAAATATTCACTTTATTTCAATTAGTTCTTGCCATACAGCCCATTGCCTCTTCAGCCAGCTCAGAAAAGACGACTTTTAGCATGCTTAAGCTGCTTGACTTCCGAGATAAGCACTGAATTCTGAGGTAGTCATTCCCTGGTAGGAATGGCTTCTTTGTGTCTTATCAGTTTACCTGCTGGTATTTATTTAACTGCATTTGTGATGAGCGCTCACTTTTTTTTGTTTGTTTGAATCTTGACTTGATATTAATTTATCTTTATCTTCAGATTAGCACAATTCTATCTTTGTGACCTAGAGTTGAATTTTTCACTGAATGAGCTTGTCTAAATACAAACCTCAGAACTGAACAGTGCCCACTTTCGAATACGAATGACAAGCTGGTGCACTTCCTGTTAGGCTCAGAACTGTTAACAAGAGAAAGTACTGACATCTCTCCGCCAACATTTTCCCGAGCCACAAATTGCTCATGCATTAGAAATTCTCTAGAAATGGCATAAAAAATGGCTACGGCACGAATGTATTCTTGTACTGCAGGCCTGCAAGTCAGGGTGATTTCAGAATACTCCACGTATGCGGAAAAGACGGCAGATGCAGGAATTGGATTTAACATAGATGATAAGCCAATTTTCTCCATAGCTTGTAACTCAATAAGTCTTTAATGGCTTCTTAGATAAACAGATGGATGTCATCAAAAGGCACAGGATGATAAATCTGATTGGTGTCTGAAGAATTTGCATGGCTTTATCCCTGAACAAGCACTAAGGAAAAAGGAGAGAACCACACTTAAGCCCCAGCATGGGAGTTTAAACTATTTGCTCAGAAACAGTTGTATTTTCCCAGTGGTATAATATTAAAAACAACAAGAATGGCAGCATCCAGGAAGGACAATCCATCTTTTTAATTAGGCTTCTCCTTTCGAAGACTTACACTGTTTAGCTGTGTTTACTCTGACTTAGTTGATTCCGTTTATTTTCATACAGACTTGCAAATATTCAATTAAAGCCCCTTGGAAGATTATGAATTTCAATTATCCACGATAGCCTAGACTTTACAGACTCAAGTCCATGCCACTCGGCCAGTCAGGCGCTTCCTGTTGTTCACACAGCTTCTTGGCTGGGAAGCTGTCCATGCAGCTGAACTGTTTATCAGGATCATTCAGTAGAGTTAGATTTCAAACAGCTCATGGTCATACTCGTGAATAACCTGAAAGGTTAAATTCAGGACCAACAGCCCCAACCACGGGGGACTTGTCCAGGTGAATCCTGACAAACACTGCAGACTTAAAGGCACTCAGAGGGGAAGCAGCCTTCTATTGATTGACACTGTGGTTTCTGGTTTGTGGGAAAGTTCTATGGTTTTTAAGTGTTGATTTAGGAAACTGCTCACCATGGCCAGAATGTAGGATTAGATTGCTTTTTAACACTGAAGGGGAAGTATACTACTTCTTTCTCTAATTATGAGGGGCTTTTCTGAAGAAACAGAGATGCCAATGGTCCTCACCTGCAGCACAAGATATTCCTTTCATATATTTCTAGAAGAGCCAAATGTTCACTAAGTACAGTTATCAAAAAAAGAATAACATGATTCCAGGACATAACTAAACTATTCTGAGAACATAGTCAAGCCAGAGAAATTTTCTTTTTACCACCAAAGCTCAAGCAGGTGCTCTAAGATATTTTCATGACCCGATGCTCACTCCTCTGTTAAACCTAATTTTTAGTAACTTGAAAAAAATAATAGGGCATTCTTAGTAGTACTCACTATGGGTCTAACATAGTTCCCAGCACAGCCACACGGCAGGCCTAAAGAAAAGCACTGTTACCGTCCACTCTGTATAGACAAGAAAACAGAGACACAGATAGATTAAGCAACCTGCCTATGATCGCACATTTCTGAAATGGTAGAGCTAGAAATTTAGCTCAGACAGCCTGGCTCCATAGTCTATGCTTTTAAGCATTTTAATATTTTACTGTCTTTCATAAAAGCTTGACTCATGTATAAAGATATCCATGATAGTATCAGTAATCAAATCAGATGGGCTGGTTAGGTCAGGGTGAACACAGGGCGATAATCTGTGCTCTGCAATATGGTTACTGAAGTGATTTGGGGTGGAAGAACACAGGGAAGCGATCTACCAAGAAGGTGGGCGACAGCCAGCCAGCCAGTTATCGCTTCAAGTGTCACATGCTTTCGGAACGCCTGTGTGCCACATAGTAAATAAACTGCATATTCCAAAAGCCCTTGATGTGCGTTGGAGAACTTCGCCGCCAGGTCCTCCATGTGCTGAAGTGTGGCCTGGCCTTCCCCTCAGATGACTGCCATTTAGGCCTCCGCCAGGCTTCAGGTCTTCTGAGTTCAAAGACCTTCAATCAGTCACGTGACTGGCTCCCTGACTGCAGAATGGACCATCTTCCTATGCGCCATGGGCAGGCACATTAGAAGGGTCTGTAATATTCTTCACTGGAGTGTCCTCTGTGACATTCAAAACACCTCAGCTGGCAAACAAATTGTTAAAAATTTCCTGAACAGCAATTTAGCAATATGTGCACATATGTATGAATTTTAGAACTAGAGACACAGCCTAAGTAAATAATCAGAAGCAGAGATGAAAGTTTTATGTGGTGATTCCTCACCACATTATTCATAACAAAAGGCCTGGGAAGAGCACAAATATCTAAGAAGGGAAGAATAATTAAGACATTTATGATACTTCCATAAAATGCAATATTATGCAGTCATTAAAATTATGTTTCTGAAATTTTTTTTCTGAAGAATTTTTAATGACTCAGAAAAATACTCATTATATAACATTTGTTGAAAATGCAAAATACAGGACTTCATTAAAAAATGACGCCACTTATATAAAAAAGAAACTAAATATATCTGAAATCCTGGAAAGAAATAGTACATTTTTGTTGGATATTTCCAAGATGTAAGACTTTCGTTTCATTTTTTTCAAAAAATGTTAAAGGAAAATACATTAGGTTTTCATCAGAAAATCAGCCAATAAAGCACAGCAATTCATGAGCTGCCAGGAGAGCAGGCAAATTCCTGTGGTGGGGCATGAGGAGGCTGGGAGCGGGCAGCAGAAGAGAAGTGCAGCCTTCCTTCCCAGTAGAAATATCTCAGTGTCCCCAGCCGCCCCGCTACATGCATGTGTACACATGGACTCATGGCTGTACACGCAAAGACGCGTTTCTGACTGTCAGTGGCACCGAGCTCTTTCCCGTAGAAGTTTGGAGTTCCAGGTAACCAGAGATGGGAAGAGAATCAGACTGTCTCTGTGACCACTTTATCTAACTGACACTCATCCCATCACGTGACCTAAAATCCTTTAGACTAAAGCTAGACTGGACGATTGTCTCATGCACACTTCCGCAAGTCACTGAAGCTTCCCCTCTGTAGGTTTCTGCTTCTGTACATGCAGAGTTAGAGGGGCAAAGCATGTGAACACGTTCATTCATTTGCTTCTCAAAGCACTGATGTCCGAGTTGGCACACTGGACGTGAGGGTGTGGTAGTAACGAGAGATGGTCCTTGCTTCTGTGTTGCCCACAGTTTAGTCAGAAAGACAGACAGTAAATGAGTGATTATGCAAAATAAGTGAAATGAGTGGATTATGCAAAATAAGGGTTTATCAAACTGCCCACATTAAGAGACACAACGTCAACAGTTACCATAGCAGGAGAATTTTAATAGGGAAATGGCGCTGAAAGTCACATGAGAGTAGGCTAGGAGAAAAGAAGAGTGGTGAATAGGAGGTATTGGGCTGGGAAAAGATGAAGCGGTCAGGCAGGTAGCTAGAATGCCCTGTTAGATCTAGAGCTGCCTCCGTCTCTAAAATACTAATCACTCAAGTATATTTAACCTTCCGAGACAGCAGTCTTGAAGGGCACCAACCAATCCAATGAAAACACTCTAGCATGTCCATATAAAATCAATCATGTTGTGGCCACATTCCAAATACTAAAAGGAAATTAAGATCTGGGAGTTATTACTGTGAGAACTGGGTAGTCTCAAATCTGTGGAAAGGTTAAAAACATGAGAAGGAAGCCACACAGGCTAGGGCTCTGAACAAGATGGACGCCCCTTGTCTAATGCTGTTACGCTAATGATGCTGCCCTGGAAGAGAAGAGGACCGGTGCCCAAGGAAAGTATCCCAGGTTTCCAGGCTGCCTCCTGTAAGGAGGCTTTGGCGCTGCCTCCCACCATTCTTTCCAGGTTACAGATGATATAAATAAATGGGAGTGTGCTCTGACCATGTACCATGAAGGAGATGCTAGTGCCTAAGTTAGTTACTTGACATTTCTAGGTGTGTTATCAAAATCACAAAATCTCATTGTGATTTTAAGGATCTGCATCAACTGAATAAAATTTAATGAACTGGCTGATATTTTCAATGAAAATATCTGGTAATTCTCATATTTAACAGTCATAGATTTTAGAGGACAAATACATTTTTACAGGAAAACTATTTTTTAACATTGTGAATACATAGGGATTTCACAAAGATGGTTATACCCATCAAAGTTACTAAGCTAAAGACTGGAATTTATTTTCTAATTAGCATTTTATCGATTGTACCAATTAGTCTGAACAAGGCTAAGATTCCCCGGATTTCCTAAAACTGACATCTGTGCCTTCCTAATCTGCTGGCGACAAACACAATGCAAATTCACCAATTACAGGGCTGTGTGTCAGCCGTGCACCAGCAGCAGCGAAGCCTGGGGTTTGAGTACGAAGTGTTCTGGGACAAAAGAGAGTCATGTTTGATCTCTGAGTCACGTTTTAAAATCCCCGCTGGGTTTCGTTTTGCTCTGTCATTTTGAATCATAAAGCTGAGCAGATTAGACGCAAGCCTTACAGGATTGCAGTAAGGGCTTCTTCTCTTTCTATCTAGTGCTTCTCTCTGCTCTATTTACTACTTCCTGGACAGGAACATGCCAGAGGACAGTGATTACAGCATAAACTTCAGAGAAAGAAACAGAACAAGAAAGGTCCAAATTCTGTTTTTTTCTGCTGTGTGGTCAGTAGCTGCTGGTAAGGTTTTGGACTTCAGTGTTCCCAATCTACACAAAGCTACCTTATAGGGCTGCTACTGAGATTCAGGGAGAGCCCTCCGCATCTCAGAGTAAGAACTGGGTGAATGCTGTTTGTGGTTCTGTTCTCTGTGCGAGTCCTTGACCACTGGGACACTTAGACTCCTTGCGTTATTGTCTGAGCTGAGACAGTTGCAAGAGAAACGCCATTTGTATCAGAAGCCCCATCCTTATAACTGATACTTTGTGTTTATATCTGCACAACTTATATACCAGTGGGAAAGAGCTTCATAGTGTCATTTCAGGGACTTGACATACTTAATTATTTTAAACACTTCCAAAAATTTTAACCACAATACGGTCATACTTTGTAAGCATATTATGATTCAGTAAGAATTGTTTTAAGCTTTAGGATACCTGCTCCTACACTTTCTGATTCATTTACCACATATAATTTAAACACATAAGGCAGAATTATTAATAAAAATACTCACAATCTAACAATTCTAGTAAAAAAATTCTCACAAACAAAATAAAGGTGAACATGCAGTTCAAGAAGTGGAAAACCTGCGAGGACCATAGAGTAGACAGCACCCAGCAGGCTGCTCCTTTGTAGGGTCCTAGCCAGAGAAGGCCTCCTCAGGTGTAGACAGCAGGGCAGTCATCAAAAGGGCCACACAGACCTGTCTTGAAAATCAGCTCTGCAACTTGCTTAATCCACATCCTCACAATAAAAACTTGAAGCCAGGAAAGCAACTTCTTCATTCCTATAGCTTCTAGTGGGAGCAACTTCCCCTAAGGAATGCAGCAATGCACTATTGCTTATGTTCTGGGCTACAAGGGATTAGCCGGAACAGAGATAAATGCCCACACAGTTCTAGGACTCAGAACCACATAATAGAACAATGTGATTTCTGTGGAAAAAAAAAAGTATACTGTGTAATCTACAGATTAACCTTTGGAGTGTGACCCACTTGAAAAGAGAAGATACATTTCACTATTTACTTTGCAGTAATTTAAGACAGGAAATTTCTAAAAGCAGCAGAGAGTTCTCACGCCTTTCTTTCCCCAGCTCCCCCAGTGAAAGCATCTGGCACATGGTCAGACCACAGAGATCCAGGATGCCCTGCTGATGTACGCCACCATCTTCTGATGTGTTGGGACTAAGGCATGTTTCATAGCTGTTCATCATTTTGTATTTGTTGTGATTTTTGGTTACACGGGGTTATATACATTTTACAGGAACACAACAGATGTGTTATTCTGCTCTTCCTACTGCAACATGGGAGACAATACACAGTGCCTGCTTTACCATTGTTCAGATTAACTTTGATCCTTTGGGTAAGGCCATGTTTGCTAGGCTTCTCTACCAGGAACTGGCAACTTTCCCTTCTGCTGTCAGCACGTGTCTTGTGGAAGAATGCTTCGAGACTAAACAAGCTGATGCTAACATACTCTGTGCTGTGCTATTCCAGCAGCGGCCCCCACCCTCAACAACGACTGTGGTTGCTCCCACGGTGTCTTTCCTGCTTGCTTTCTTCCTTGTGCATTCCCCCACTAGGACTCGAAGAAGGACTCCCATTCTCTCTCATGTATTAACTGACCCAACTCTGCACCTGTTAGAATGGGATGGGTGTTCAATTTACTCTTTGAGTTTTAATGGAAGCACACCTATTTATCTGAAGCTGTCCCACTTTTTTATCGTTAGTTTCTCTTTCAGTTTACATCTCATGTCCTTTCATTAGGCCTATTCCTATTCAGTGCTTACTTATCTGGGGGAAATATAACGTGATTTTAGTACATCTTGCATTTCCCTCTTTTAAGTCTTGGAATCAATCACTTAATTCCAAATCTATTGTTCCTTTTATTAAAAGTTTTAAGAAACCAAGATATGAGCATTAAATATATTCATCACTACCAAGGTACCACATCATCTAGGCCCTGTCCTTTGCAAGAGGTAAGAGATACACATCAACACATGTGTGCATATGTATAAATTTATAAACCTGACTATGCATGAGTTCATAATGATCCTGCAATTCCAATCCAACACAAGTGTCATTCTAATCCTCTCACTTGGCTCACACATATCTTTTATTCTCTAGTGTGAGAACTCAGCTCTCATTATCCATGATGGCACAGACATTAACTAGTGTCAGAATTGCTAACCCACACCTCTGACTGCACACGCTCTGGTATATCTGTGCATGTGGATCATCTGTTACCTATGGCCTTATAGTCAACATATGATCTTTTCTGAAGTTACTTAGGTTGCAGAATAGCTTATGTGTAATAACTTTGTTTCAAGTTGTATAGTTCATATTCTATTTTCAGTTCTCCTTTATCCTGATATTATTTATGTATTATTAGTTACGTTTTGAGAGTCAAAGTTTATATAATCAAATGCATATTCAAAAAGGGTTCCTCTCTCCTACCCCACCTTTTACTGCCCCATCTCCCATCTCACTATCTTTCACCACCTCATCTCCCCATATTTTACTTCTCTATCTTCCCAACTTAGACTGGTGCATTTATACACCTCCTTTCCACTCTTTTCTTGCAGGTAGACAGTCTTGTTAGTTTCTGGTTTATTTTATTGTATTTATTTTTTTTTTGTGTGTGAAGTTTGTATCTACACATGTGCACATGTGTGAGTCTGCACTTGTGTATGGAAGCCAGAGGTCAGTGTTTGGTGTCTTTGTAAACTGATCTCTACCTTATTTTTTTGAGACTAGGCCTTTCACTAAACTTTGAGTTCACCAGTTTGGCTAGGCTGGGTGGCTGGAGAATCCTGGGATCCTTCTCCATCTGTTCCCCCAGTGCTGTGAGTACAGACGCATGCCCTGTGCCTGGTTTTGCATGTGAGTGCTAGGGTCACACAGCCCGATCTTCAAGCCTGTGCAGTAAGGACTTTGGTGACTAAGCCATTTTGCCAGCCCCTAGTTTCTGGCTATTCTTTCTCTCTCTCTCTCTCTCTCTCTCTCTCTCTCTCTCTCTCTCTCTCTCTCTCTCTC
>CABHPQ010162502.1:31868-44944 GCA_902168405.1 Peromyscus aztecus
CTCTCTCTCTCTCTCTCTCTCTCTCTCTCTCTCTCTCTCTCTCTCTCAGTTTTTTGAGACAGGGTTTCTCTGTGTAGCTTTGGAGCCTATTGTGGATCTCACTCTGTAGCCCAGGTTGGCCTTGAACTCAGAGATCCGCTGGCTCTGTCTCCCGAATCTGGGAATAAAGGTGTGTGCCACCACCGCCCAGCTTATTCTTCTCTTCTGTAAAATTACATTGTCTTATATTCTCTTTCTCTTTTTGAAACAGTGTCTGACTCTGTAACGCAGGTTGCCCTGGAATTCACTATGTAGCCAGGAATGGCTTCGAACTCAGTGACTCCCCTGCCTCAGCTTTGCAATTGAGTCACCACTTTGCTCTATATTCTTTATTTCCTCCATTAGCACACTTGAGATAGTTTTAAGTAACTTAAATGGTCAGAGATAATGCCTGAGGACCCTTCCTTATTCTTCTAGAGAACTCTCCAGTCTCCCTGCAGGCACGTGTGTTTCGCTACTTTCCTACACATTGTTATTTAGGTTGTATTTGATAGTCTGTGTTTATGGAAACTGCTGAAGCAAATAACCAGTGTATTTACATTTCATATTATTGGAAGTATGTTTTAGGAAAAATTCCTAGAAATTGGATTGCATGTGTAGTTTTGTTAGGCATTACCAAATTCCCTTCGGTGTGGTTACAGCTGTCTGTTCTCACCTGCAATATGTTGTCATCCTTTTTAATTTTCACCAACATGATAGGTGAGAAGTAGTACTGCAGAACTGTTTGGGGTTTCTAAGATTCTTTCAATGGGAATGGGAAAAGGAAGTTAGGGAGAAGCTCAGGTGATAGGCAAGAATGGAGTCTGGGCGATCTCTCCCAAGACTGAGTTACCTAGGAGGCCCAGCAGTAGAGGATGACTCTGCGTGCTGGCCAATCAAAAGCCAGAAGACATGGTGCACAGTGATCTTGGGGGAATAAAGGCAGGAGCACGGACCCTGTACTGCACTAAGTGTGAGGGAGGTTTAGGACGACCGACTTGGTTCTGGATACGAGAGAAAAGTCAAGAGCAAGCCATGTTTAAAGTAGACATTCAAGGGTGTTCACGCCTTCAGACACTCAATGGAGGACCCAGAATCTAGGCAGCCACGCAAAATCAGAAGTTGTGAATGGATGGTTAAGTGGCAGGAAGAGTCTTGAGACCTCCTCCTAGGCCACCAAAAAGGAGTGGAGGCCTCTGATCCTGTTTGTAGCCCTAAGGTGGGAGAAGAATCTGTGGGACATTCATTTCTAGAAAAAAATATTAGAACAAAAAAATCAAGGATCTTCCGGATGACCAAACCACCACAGGATGTCTTTCTACATGAAGAGAGACCCAAAGAAATGCTTTAAACATACAAGAAAATACAAGACTTGTCTGATAAACAGGGCTGGCTGAGACAGCCCCAGCTAGTGCAGAGGAATCAGTTTATCTCAACCAACCTCTACTTCTAGTTCAAACACCGGGCTTGGAGCCAGCCTAAGGAAGTTTTTTTAATTTATTTATTTGTTTTGTTTTTTTGTTTTTGTTTTTCTCTTCTTCAGTTTTTAAACTTGAGAAGCCTCCAGAACAACTTGTAGTAAAGCATGAATGCCCAGCACTCGACAAGGTGCATTAGAAAGTGAAAATTTACAGCCAGCTTAGGAACTTAACTCTGGGAGGCTAATGCCAACAGGCACAGGTGAGCAAGAGAAAGGAGGAAAATAATTAAGCAATATATTGACCTTCCATTATGCTTTAGGCACCATTTACCACCAAGGATATAATGATATGCGGGAATTATGGCCCTTGGCTTGCCTGGGTGGGATGAATACAGTGGAATGAAAACTTCATAGAAGTGAATGAAAAACAAAAACAAAGCTGTGGAGTGTGGATAGCTGAGATGGAGAGAAGGTTCCCAGGTGATCCCGAAATGAGATGGTGATGAAAAAGAGTGGTACACAGGGACAGGTCTATGCAAAGGGGCAGTTTGGTACATTCACAACTGTGTGTGTGCGTGTGTGTGTGTGTGTGTGTGTGTGTGTGTGTGTGTGGTGTGATTGTAAGTCTCTTTGTAATCCAGCACTGGAAGGCACATAACATCAAGTGTCAGAGCTGAGAATGAATGGCATTAAGGACAGCATGAACTTTTAAAATGACCTGAAACAGCAGAGAAACCCCCTGAAACAGACTGCTCCCTCTGCTGGTGCAGGAGAGAAGCAGCACAGACACAAAGTAGAACAGGTCAAAGGTCAGGGCGGGACAGAGGGGCCTGGCCTCTGGGGGCAGGCATCCATCAGCAGGGCAGATGGCTCAAAAGAGGGTTAGGAACCCAGAAAACGACACCATGAGCAAAGTCGAGAGGACCTTTGTCTCTGAGGAAATCTCCACGGGAGAGTGTCAGTTTCCTCACCCATCAATCAAAGGCAGAGAACCACATCTCCACTTAGTCCATGAGTCTCAAGCCAATGACGTCGGGACGCTTGAAGAGCTCTGAGGGTCAGGGACATACACGTCAGAAGGAAGACAACAGGCTCAAGGCAAAGATTACTGACTTAACTCGGGCACTGAGGCTGGAAGTGGTTCTGAAGCTGCTCTGTGACACTTGGTGGGTTAGCTAGAGAGCCAATCAGCTGCTCTGCGACACGTGGTGGCTTAGCTAGAGAACCCAATCAGCTGCTCTGTGACATGTGGTGGGCTAGCTAGAGAGCCAATCAGCTGCTCTGTGACACATGTTGGGTTAGCTAGAGAGCCAATTAGCTGCTCTGTGACATGTGGTGGGTTAGCTAGAGAACCCAATCAGCTGCTCTGTGACATGTGGTGGGTTAGCTGGAGAGCCCAATCAGCTGCTCTCTATTTCTGGAGCGACAAGGACAAGAAGACAGAGAACAAAAGAAAATGTGATCAAATTGCAGTAAGACTGTTCAGTAACAGAGTGATTTTTGTCTCGGAAGTTAGAAGCACGCCTTTAGGGGACATCTTTAGAGACAGTCTGTCTGTCCAAGATGACTCCAGACAGGGTCACCAGCTGTGACTGCAGGCAGCTGGAGGAGCCAGATGTCATCTCATTGCCCTTCTCAGCTCTATGTTCCTGCAGTTAGATAATATTATGCATAAATAGAGTAATACCAAATTACCCCATTTATACATTTTATGTATCTATTAATATGGACAACAGTTTCCTTTCCATTTTACCAGTAAAGTTTTGAATACAAATGTAACTTGGCCTCTCCCCATTACAGCTCAGCCTTCAGAGCTAATTGCCTCTCTGAACACTTAAGGAGTCATTTTTCATTATGATGGTGAGCAAGGGGAAGGCAGATGGCATAGTCATGTTATTGATTTGATGATCCTTGCCTGGCTTGCTGGATAAATGGAACTGAATGTATGGTCACTGCATCTAGACTTTTAGGGGCTTCAAGGTTCAAGTCAAATTACACCAGACAGCAGGTTCAGGGGACACGAATCCATTTATTCCCCAAGGTTCCTAAATGATGATTCCAGGGACTATGGAGGACTCTTCAGACCCCCTCCCTGGAGTCTTCTGGACCAATTTAGGTCTTTAAGGAAGAATGAACATCCTCTCTTATGTTTTACTGGTGTTTTTGGTGCATGACAGCCCAGGACATGCTGCCCATCAATTAAGAAAGTCTGCTCAATTTGCATGGCCTATGTTCATTTGCAAATTATAAGGCAGATAGATGGAGATACATTACTCACTTCTCATTAACTTTTTCCTTAAAAGCCCTTTGAGAAAGATCATTGTGGCTTTAAGGAGTTAATGTAATTATAGTCAACACTTACCTTTTGTGGAATTACATTTCTACTGCTGCTGTTTGAGCCTCCCTCAGGATTGGCATTAAGCATGAGCGCATATTCTCACTAACAACACCTCTGGAAGACACTATCACACCACTGAACAGTACACAGTAGGATCTGAGACTGGATTGGATTTTTTTTCATTTTAAATTTTATTATTAAAAAGATGCAAATAAAAAGATCACACACAAATTAACCATACTCAAAGATGATCAGGAATTTTTATCAAAATTTGAATATATCCCCCCTGGGTTTTCTGGGGAACAACTGCCCTAATGAGGTAGGCCCTAGAAAAATGTTTATGTGGGAAAAAGTAATGTCCATGGCTTTGATCCACATTTCATCACCTTGATGGTAAGAAGATGTATTTTTCTCAAACCACTTAACTTCTTGTTATTCTGTTCTACGGGTTGCTCTGGGCTGCCATTTTATGTGGCAGGTGTGGTACAGTACTGCTTGCTAAGAGGAAAATTATTATTTTTTTCTGGTTAGATAGACCTTCACCATGGTAAAACAAACACTAAGAGCCAAATCCTCTGTATGAGGGATTCAAAGACCTTTGCTGTGACTCCAGCTCAGCTACAAACGTGTCTTCTCCTATTCATGGCTCCATAGGCTTCTTTCTTGCAAACTGTGAGTTGGAAATAGGCAACCTCTAAGGCCATTTCTCAATCTCAAAATGATATTTCTCTGCCATCAGGATTACCCATCCATCCTGTTTAATGCAGACCACAGAAGTCCTAGTCACTAGCTTTTCTCTGTCCTGCCCCGTCCTGCAGCCATTTCCAAATAATCATTCAGAAGCTTAATATTAGTTACAAATGTTTGGCCCATGGTTTAGGCTATTATTAGCTAGCTCTTACATTTAAATTAACCCATTTCTAATAATCTAAGTATTGCCACGTGGCTGTGGGGTTACTGGTCTGCTACTGTGTTGCTCCTTGAGTGGCTGGGTGGAGTCTCCCAGACTGTACCCTTCTTTCCTGTATCTTTGCTTGGATTTCCTGCCTGGATATATCCTGCCTTGCCATAGGCTAAATCAGCTTTATATAGGAGTCTAGGTTAGACATGGCTATGAAGGTGGGATCAGTGGTCTTATTTGAAGACAACAGACCCCATTCTGTCTCCACAAGATGAAGGCCTCCAAGTATGTCAGACACTTCCCAGCCTCCATGACCTTGAGAGATGTGTATTTGCTGTTCAAGTCAGTTTGTTTATTAGGGAAGCCTCACTGACTATCAGCAGGCTTCGTTTAGAGTCTTTCAAATCCAGGAATGGCAGTTTTATATAGAGTACAGTGTCATTTTTCATAAGAATTCCAAAGGGAAGGAGATTTACTCTTGATATTTAATTTATAGTCACATAACTTGCATCGTATTGTTTTGATTTTACAGCTTTCTTACTGTGAACGAATCTCGATCTCCTGCCCTGACTTTGTAGTCATTGTCGGGCTTTAGAACCTCCCATTTCCTCCTTGACTAAAATAATCATTTGCCAGTCAATTATAGAACTACCAAAACGGGGTGGTGGGAGGGAGAAAGGACAGAGAAGGGAAGTGTGGGGGCGACAGGTCTCACGTCAGTGTGAGGCATCCTGCCCCTTCAGGAGAAGTGTTTCTAACTGCTTAGCCTGAGAACATCTGAGTCAAACTTTAGGGTTAGTACAAGACTGGAGTGTGCCTCATTAGTCATGCGCACTAGTCATCGGGTTTCTTATTGGTATTTTTCTTTGCTTCTTTAACACATGAATCAATCTCTCTTCATTAACTATGGCACAAAGAAAATTTAAATCTCAGATGGGAGAGACATGGCTGTACCACTGCAGAGTGACATTGGTCATAGAGAAGAAGCTTGCTCTGTATTCAAAAGCAGGTAGCTAATCCCTCTATTTATGCAAAACCCCAGCTAACCCCAACTGAAATTCAGGAAAACACCACTGTATGTGAAGTTTTTCTGATTTTTAAAATCTGGCTCTGTAGTTATTTACTGTATGGCTGTAGGCAAGTGTCCAAACTTCCATGAGTTCATTGTCCTCACAGGTTATAGAAACTTGGTACTCTACAACTTCTAGGGTTATAATAATATAATGGTATTTGGAACACAGAATAGATTCTGGACAATCTGTGTAATGATCATTACAACGGCGAGACCTGATGCTTTGATCATTTGCAAGGCTCTCTCCTTTGAGAATAACCAGTACGTGGACTTTCACTCCATAAAATTCATATACATTTTTTATTCATCAAGTGTGAAGCCTAGTTGTATTATCTCAAATTTAAATCATACAGTTTTTTTAAAATATCATCAAAGAAAGAAATAAAATTAAAATCATGAAATAGAACATTTTATGACAGGCTTCATGCAGGGTGTGTTGGAAATACAGAACCCGCCTTAGTGTTTTGCATCATCCTCCACTAATATTCTGATTCTACTGAATCTTAAATCTAAACAACTAATTTTTAACAGATATATTCCATCAAAAGTACAGTTCTCAGCTTAATTTTAGTCCTCAAGATATGTAGCTTCAATGCTTCATGAATCAATAAAGCATAAAACCTAATCTACTAAGATTATGGGCTTACATTTGTATAGCATATATCTTTTGGTGAGAAGTTCTACATTTTATGACTAATCAATTTTACTCATCAATCAAATGTTTATCAAGCAAATACTAAGGCCGGGTTCCTGTTGGCGGCTTCCACCTGGGCATCAGGTACGGGGAAGCCCACAGTGACTGACAGGTCAGAAAGTCGTAAAGGGAAGAGGAGCTGGGGCTGACTGAGCTCTTACAGGATGGAACTGCAAAGGCTTCTGGGAATGGAGGTGACATCAGAAGGAGAGGAGGGGAAAGGCTTTCAGGCACAAGGGACAGTGGTGAGTATGGTAAACATGAACTGCAGGGAAAACATGGGTGCAGGACCAGGTGCCGTGGCACATGCAGGTGACTGCAGCATATGGAAGATGGATGCTGGGGGATGGCCAGTTTGAGACCAGCTCAGGATACGGGGAGGCCCTGTGTCTGTCACTCATGCTGCTGTGCACATGGTAGATGAGGACTGTGAGTGCTGAGTAAAGAGGCTAAGTAATGACAGGGAGGGCTGCCCACCCGGAAGTACGTCTCTGGAGGTCTGTGAGGAGGAGTGATGGTTACAGCAGTGCTTTCCCTTGGCAGAAATCCAGGGTGTGAAAACGGCATGGTGGAATCCAGACTGGGAAAGCAAGGACTGCTCTGTCTGCTGTGGGGTCAGATTCTGGGATTACAGTATCCAAAAGAGAGTAGAGATAGGGAGGAGGAGAATTGGGGGAGAGGAGGGAGGGAGGGAGGGAGGGAGGGAGGGAGGGAGGGAGGGAGGGAGAAAGAGAGGGGCAAGGAGAGCAGAGGTGGTCAGAGGAATGGGCAGAGAGGAAAAGGGGAAGGTGACTTCGACTTTACATCTAAGCATCAGGACAGCCGGGGACAGACTGATGTTCAGCAGGTGTGAGGAGATGGCTGCAGGACTGGGAAACAAGAACACAGCACTTTCCTAACTAGATGGAGAGGACCCCAGAGGCTTGCTAAGGTTGGACCCAAGGGAACAGAAAGCCTTCTTGCCTGTAAGGGACTGGAGTCTGAAATGCAGGGCAGAGGAGCGTTGGAGCCATGGCCTCTCCATGCATTCTAAGTAGGTACCTGAGATGGGTCAAGGTACAGAACAGCAGGGCATGCAAATGGTTCCAGAAGCTGAGAGGAATATTCAACAGTCCAACACTCAAGAGCTGTCATGTGAGAACTGAGGAAAGGGCATCACTCATTACCACATACATTACTCCGTTACTACTACAGAACAACACTAGGCTTAGCAATCAGATAACACTGTAATTTCACCTCCATACCTTTTGTTCATTGAACTTAACATACTTTTTAAATTATGGGTTTATTTGCATGATTATTTGTGCTATGTTTATATCTGCAAAGGCTGCAGCCTTTCCAAGCACACAGCAGATGCTTTAAATCCTAGTGAATATAAACAGCAAGTAGATTCACAACAGCCAGAGCTCTGCATAGAGGATAAACTATTTCCTACTGTGGGTTTTGGGGCATTTGAAAATCAAGTGTTCTCAGAGACAGTGTAATATTTATTAACAACAGTAATTTTAGACATTTGTTCTTACTTAACTACCTTCCTGGGTTCTCCACCTAATTCTGCCATTTATTAAGCCACACTTTTTCTTTCTTTGTGAAGACTCATCTATTGGCTATGAGCAATATTGGATTTGAGGATAAAAGTAACTAACCTGTTGTTTTTTGTTTTTGTTTTCTTTTTTCGAGACAGGGTTTCTCTGTGTAGTTTTGGAGCCTGTCCTGGAACTCACTTTGAAGCCCAGGCTGGCCTCGAACTCACAGAGATCCACCTGGCTCTGCCTCCCGAGTGCTGGGATTAAAGACGTGTGCCACTGCCGCCCAGCCTACCTGTTGGATTTTTATAGTGAATTTTATTTAATAGTCGTATTTCTTACTTCTGCCCCCTCTACTAGAGAATGCTAAGACTGACCAACAGAAGTGTTTCTACAAGTGTGAAGATATACTGGGGAACCATGAAGGAAGAGTCTGCTAGAATGAAAATTCCACAGACTTCTAGAAAATGGAAATTAGTTTGAGAACTGGTTTGAGAGGCCAGGGTGTGTCACGGAGATCCGGCATTTCCGGAACCTGTCTCTAAATCACGTCCTACTCCTCAGGTGCTTGCTCAGCCATGTTCATGGCTGCACTATCCACAACAGCCAGGAAATGGAAACAATCTAACTGTTCTTCAACTGATTAATGGATAACGAACATGTGGTACATATACAGTGTGGAATACTATTCAGCTGTAAAGAAAAATGAAATCATGAAACTTACAGATAAATGGATGAAACTAGGAAATATTATACTGAGTGAGGTAACATAGACCCAGAAAGACAAATGCCTCATGTTCTGTCTTTGTGGTTCCCAGATTCAAAACTTTAGATGTGAGTATATAATCTGGAGTAACCATGGAGACCAGTAAAAAGGGGCCATGGGGTGGGGGCAGGGCTCTAGAAAGGGGCAGGACACAGGTGATATGAGGGAGGAAAGGGGAAAGGATGACCTTTAACTGGGAGGGTAGGTGGGTGGGGGGTAAATAACACTGAGGATGTCTTAGAAAGTCAGCGAAATCATATTATTACATGTTCTCACAAAATTAAATGTTATACATGCATATATTTGAATGAAATTATGCCACTTGAGATGACAGTACTTCTTCAAGAAGAGCCATAGACTATATTTAAAAAATGCTGAAGGACCAGGCATGAGAAGCCTTTCAAGACGTTTGTCTGAAGAGTCCAAGAGACCCCCCAAACAATACAGGCTACTGCCATTGCCCTTGGTTCCCTTCCAGAAGTTGAAGGTAAGTCCCTATTGCTGAAGACACCATGCACTTTGGATGCAGCTGAGCTGGATCTGACCCAGAAGCCTTTCCCGGGGACTAGCTCTCATAGTACCATAAGACACTGTGCAAACTGCCAAGGGAGAAGAGCAACAGTCCTCCTCATCTGTGATGCCTGTTCACAATGATCAGCATGACAAGACAGCCCCAAAGGTGGCACTTGCATCTTGGGAGTAAACAACAGCAGTTGAATTGGACTTACAGCCCACTCAACAGGAGGGGATTCACCTCTGGCCCTGTAACCCTAAGTACAGGAGAACTTAATGCTACCACTTTCCTAAACACCATAATGTCTAACTGCATTCTAAACATTTGTCCTTACTCCCACAGATAAGAGTAGCTCTGACTTCTTATCAAAAAGGCATCTTTCTTTTGTAGCAGACGAGGACATCACAGAAATCCATAAGAGGTCAAAATTTAGAGAACAACTGGTCATGAGTGCCAGGCTCCAATGGAGACATCCACAATCCCAATACCTAAGGCCAAGGGAACATCGTGGGAAAGAGAGCAGAAAGACCCAAAGGGCAGAGCACCAGGATGTCTGTTCTCTCCATGACAGCGAACCTGCACCCATGAAATCTCAGCATTGTGGTTGCCCACACAAGACCTGGACAATGACAGCACCAGCTGACATGCCACCGTGGAGGGAGAAAATCTCACAAGGCAGCTAATGACTGCTGAGAGAAAGAATCAGTCTTCCTCAGGGATGAACCCCCCAACTGGTCCACTACCAAGTGGTCAGCCCTAAAAACGTATACATAAGAGCAACACTAAATGGACTCAGCAGGTTTTACACACACACACACACACACACACACACACACACACACACACACACACACAGTTAAAAGTGACACTGTGCTAGCTAGGTTGTGGTTGTTTTTGTCAACTTGCTACAAGCTAGAATCATGCCTCCATCAGATTGTCTGTAAGCAAGTCTGTAAGCAGTCATTATTTTCTTGAATAATGACTGATGTGGGAGTACCAAGCCCACTGTGGGTGGTGCCACCCCTGGGCCCCTCGCCCTGCATGGTACATGAAAGCAGGCAGGGGGAACAAGCCAGTAAGCAGCCACGGTCTCTGCTTCAGTTCCTGCTGAAGGGTCTGACTTCCCTCAGTGATGGAGTGTGAGCTGAGAGTTGTGAGCTGAGACAGTTCCTGTCCTCTCCAAGTTGCTTTGGGTCACAGTGTTTATCACAGTAACAGAAATGTTGATTCAGACAGAAACTAACTAATTTTTGTCCCTGGCAAGGGGTACCTGGGAAAATAATCATTCCTCACTGGTCCCAGGCAACCGGAAGCACCCGTTAAATGACCGAATACACAGCAGCACAGTTTGTAGAAGAGCTGTGCAGTCAGCTTAGAGTGAGGGAGAGAATCTTCAGACTGCAGCCCAGTCAATGACACAGCGAGTTGTAACACGAATCTTAAAGTCTTATTAATAAAAACACACCCGGAGCCAGGTGCTGGGGAGAACACTGAAAGATCAGAGAGACAGAACCAGCCACAGCTACCTCACCTCGCCAACTCCTCAGCTGATCCTGTTTCCTCAGACTGAAAGCCTCTGAGTCCTCATCCAAATGGATCTCAGCTGAACTGCTGCTAAAAGCCTAAAAGCTTAACCAGCCTAGTTCCTGGTCCTCACGCCTTATATACCTTTCTGCTTCCTGCCATCACTTCCTGGGATTAAAGGCGTGAGTCACCATGCCTGGCTGTTTCCTGTGTGCGCGCCACCATTTTCTGGCCTCTATGTCTATGTAGCGGCTGTTCTGTTCTCTGAGCTCTGATTAGTTTATTAAAGTGCACAATATATCGGGGAACACAATACCATCACAGCTAGTGAGTGGCGATCCTGGTCCCAGCTCAGGACTGGTGACTCTGCTGCCATAACTGACATGCTGAGCTCCTCTCGTGTCACCGTCCACTCCTGCTGTTATGACACAGAACCAGGCTTTCCTAGCAGGTACGGTATGACAAGCACATATTGGCATTTTATCAAATTTCTACAGTGAAATCACCAGGAAAGACCAATGAATCTGGCTTGCTCTCCACAGCCCACTGATTAGCACAGACCCTCCATGTCTTTCTTGACTAGATTTAAGTTTGTCTGTTTGCTTGTTTGTTTTTTTTTTTTCAGGACTAAGGGCTACATATAGAAGCACCTCATGTTTGTTATATATAGTGGTTACAGGCTGAGGGTCCAAAGGCCCTGGGTTTGAATTCCAGCTCACTCATCTATTAGCTGAATGGAGTCTGGCCAAGTCATTCACTCTCTGTGGAGATTCAGATAAAAAGGGGAGTCACAGCAGCTTCACAAAGGGTCTGGAAGCAGTAAGTATGTTTGTGTATATATGTGTGTGCATGGTGTGTATGTACGTGTACATACCTTGTGTGTGCATGCATATACACACGCATGTTTATGTACATTAATACAACAGCTGGCCCAGAATTGTTATTTCTCTCTCTTTTTTTTTAACTTCAAAGGTCTTTTTATCATTGCTTTAAACAGGAAATGAATCAATGACGCTGTGACTAGAATATCATTTTAAACTTTATGCAATACTTGTAGATTATTCTAAAAAAGTCTGGCCATCTTGCCCAACTGTCTAAACTAAATTGAGACACCACAGTCTTAGACTTCCCAGCAGTGTTTTCCTTGTTAATGTCAGACATCCCACATATGCTGAGGAGACGGCCCAGCCAGCAGCTGAACTAGCTGTGTAACTTGTATTCCACCCCTGGGACCCACGTAAAGGTAGAAGGAAAGAAGAGACCTCAGAAAGCTGCCTTTCACCTCACACATGTGCTGCACTGTGTGTGTCACACACACACACACACACACACACACACACACACACACACACACACACGCCAATAACAAAATCTTCAAAAATGAGTCATGCAGGAGCCTGGGTCAGAGTGAAGTTTTGGTTTTAGTTGAAGTACACGGCTTCACTCTAGCAGTAGACATTTGGGGCCCTGGGACTTCTAATCCAGTGAGGAGCACTAATCTGCCTCTCAGTAGGAGGAATTCATAAACTGTGGAATCCATAATCTTCCATCAGTCAGTAGTCATTATCTTTTCTAATTTGTGCTTCTCCAGAGTTCTACTTCCTTTGTCCACATTTCATCCTTATGTGACTCTAAAATGCTTGGGGACAGTACTGCCTGAGTGACTGGAGACAAGCTTGGTTCAGTGTCAGGCAGCAGTGCTACTTCATGTGTTGTGTTTTCATGGAATGCAGGCTCTGCAGCAACTGTGAGGTGAGAAGAGAAAGTGGCTGCATGGTCAGCACATGCCAGCAGTACAGATCTCACGGTAACCGGAGTCTGGTGTAGCTGGAGAGGCTGCTCACAGGAAACACACATGAAGCAGCATGCTTGCTGGATGAACAAGGTACTTGATTAGTTCAACTCTACAGACATCAAACACACACAAACAAAAAACCATTTAATATCTTGTGCTTTACTTATAAGCCACCTAAGGGGAGAATTACTCATGAGCACTGAAATATATATAGAAAAACAAAACACACACACAGACGTGTATATAGACACACATATTTATACACATGCTCACACAACAGACATACACACAGACACACAGACAGACATATACAGATACACACACACACATACACACTCACTCACACCCTAGAAAGATTAGCAGATTAGGAAGAAGTCTAAAGAGGAGGTGTCAAGAAAGAAGAATGGAATCTATGTGAAGAAAGCAGGAGAAAGGGAACCGGAGAGCGGTGGTTTGGAAAGAAGACCATGAGGAGGGCAAATAAGAACAAAGTTTAATGACATCATAT
>CABHPQ010162503.1:9790-28336 GCA_902168405.1 Peromyscus aztecus
ATTTTGGAGATAGGTCACTGAGCCCCAGACACAAGGTATGTTTGCTAGCAACCCAAAAGTAGGTCCCAAGGTTATCTAAAGTCACCATCATCTAGAATGTTCTCTGAGGGACAAACTAACCAGACACCTAGCATTCTTGGTCAGACCTGACTCCTGAACTTGGCAAAATACTACATTCCTTTCAGCATCAGTTTTCTGTAAAAAGGAAGATAAAAATCCCTCACCTGCAGAATCAAACTACAGTCATACTAGCAGTGACTTCGACGCACCTTTTAGAACAAAGTCCCATCCTTGAGTTTATTCATTCAGAGTTTAATCACGCATACAATCACTGCCCATAAGAAGTAGGTGTTTCACTAGAACCAATAAAGCAGAGTTCTGGCCCCAGATGTGGATGGGTGGGGCTCTCTCTTTCCAGAATTTGGTGGTGTGTTTTCATTTCCTGGAGGGAATGCCTTAGATGTCTCCCACAGCTCCTTTTAAATAGTTAGTGCTTAATTATGAATTAAGTATTAGAGGGCTGGAGAGATGGCTCAGAAAGAGGACCAGGGTTCAATTCCCGGTCCCACTTAGCAGCTCACAACTGTAGCTACAGTTTTGACACCTCTGAACTGACACCTTGGGCACCAGACACAAATATGCTACAGACGTACATTCAGGCAGAATGCCCATACACATAAGGTAGCAAGGCAACAATCAAGTATGAGATCTGGGAAGGTCTTTTTTTATTTAATTAATTTATTTCATGTATGTAAGTGTTCTGACTTCATGCACACCAGAAGAGTGAATCAGATCCCATTACAGACGGTTGTGAGCCACCATGTGGGTGTTGGGAATTGAACTCAGGACCTCTGGAAGAGCAGCCAATGCTCTTAACCACTGAGCCTTCTCTCCAGCCCCCGGGAAGGTTTTCTTTGAAGCTTCCCAGCTCCATCTGATTCTGCAGAAGACCTCTAAACCCAGAGAGGTCAAAGGGGACCCTTCCTAACCCCACAAAACTCTCCAGATCATGACCCAAATATTTCTCGGGTGTGTGGTAATTCTATGGGTTCCCGAGAAGTCCCAAGAGTTCTCGCCAGCCACTCACAGGTCCTAGAACCCCTTCCAGCTTCCCCACTTCCTGTTCCCTTCCGTGCTATCAAGGAGAGAGTTGAAGTACACCTGGTGGGTGGGAGATACTTTCTCAGAAATGCCTGGGATTGGTGCCAAGTTAGTGGGCTGTGCCCCTGGGCAGCAACACCTTGCCCCACCTTCCCCCGCTCCAACCCCGTCCCAAAACAAGGCTGCCTTTAATTGGCCAGGGTGGGAGTGGTAGGAGGCAGAGCAGGGAATGCTCCCAGCTGGACAGGAAGAACAGGTTTAGGATGGCAAGCCCGCCAAACAGAGGAGAGGGCAGCTGGGTGTTCAGCTTGGGCTCTCTTCCCTAAATCGGTGTTTAGACTAAAGGCAAAATTTGGAGAAAGGCCCTCGTAACTGGAGGAAGACTACTTTATCAGACAGTCGACAGGCTGCCTGCATACTCCGTACTAAAAGGTGGTATCATTTAATCTCTCAATATACTTTATCTAGTAAAAGGAACACAACATAATCATCATGCGCTGTTTTTTGAGGGCCTAAATTATCAGTTATCAGAAAGTACTCAATAAATCATAACAGCTGCTAGCCAAACCCTGCTCCTCAGACTTTCATTTATTTCTCCAATTCCAAGGGGAAAAGGGAGGCAGACAGTATCATTTCTCCAATCTATGCGAGTATGATTTGGTCTGATTTTTCCGGCCACAATTTAAGGGGAATCCCTGTGCCCTAATTAGAGGTAAGATGCCCATGACATTAGCCAGGAAGGAGAGAGCGCTGAGATCCGGCTAAGAGATTGAGACAGAGGCCTCCGGAAGCAGCTGCTTAAGGCCGGCTTCTCCCCCTAGCTAGATCAGGTCACCCACAGGCCTGGCATGACCTACCTCCCCCAAACCACATCCTCCTACTGGTCTGGGGGACACGGCAGTCTCCTCCTCCCCCCTAAGCAAAGCACCTGCCGACTGAGCTGAGATCGATGGCATGTGACTGGCCACGTGGTGACCTCAGCCACCTCCTAGGTCCTTTTTCCTCACACTGGCCAGCCAGCATTCCTTAAGATACCTCCCCAAGGAAAAGACTCAACTTCACAATACCCTTTAGCAGCTCATTTGGAGTTATTGCACCAGGGAGGCATGTGGTATGGGCTCCGGTTTCGTCTGGCCACAAACCTTTCTGCAAAGATGCCTTTGCTTTAGAAGACAGTCGTGGCCCACATTCTGGTTCGGGACACTCACTATGCCTTGAGGCTTTCTAGCCCCAAATATCAACAGATGTTAGACCAGTCTTGAGTTACGGGAAAATGGGACCCAAAAGCAGCCACTAGAACTAGAAGATAAAAGCAGGCTTTCCAAGCCTGGCTGCCTGACTTCAGTGTGAGTCAGCCAGTTATTAGCTGTGTGACCTTCAGCAAATTACTTAACCTCTCCCGCCTCAGGACTAGTTTAAAAACAGTAAACAGTGAGGTTTTCTGGAATTAAACACTTATTTAATTCCAAAGCCTTCAAAAAGCTGTTAGAAAGAAACCAGCACGCAATGGGTTCAGTATTTGACTGGAACTGCGCTGCGTGCTGCCTCAGCTTTCACGCATTCCTCGCCTAGAGTCTCCTGAACAGAATCAACTGTGCCCTAAGTAAGCCCAGAGAAAAAGGACTTTCAAAAGAATGAATACTAATGATTAAACTCCAGGGTCTCACTCCCCGTAAAACTTGCATTGAAGGTACAATCCTGGGATAGATCCCCGCTCCCAGAAACTGCCATGCCCCGCAACTTCCCTTATGTGCTTGCCTCCTAAACTCCTACTAGGACGGAGCTGTATGTGACCCAGGGCCCTATGGACGCTGGTAGGGACCTTTTCTCTTCCAGCTCCTTCAAGTTACTCAGGTGGGTGCCTCAATTTCCCCATGCCCAATTCAACACAAACGCTTCTAGCAAAACAGCGTAACTAAGCTCAACCTCTAGCCCGCAGCTGAATGTTAAGTTGTCCCTTGAATCCACTCTGGAGAGATAGAAGAGACCCAACTTTCTAGGCAGACTAAAGCAGGAAGGGTCGCCTCTTGATCCTACTGCAGCAAACTCGTTCTGCAGATGGGGAAGGTGACCACTGGAAGGAGCCAAGTGTCTACCCCTTCCCAAGTCAGTGGCAAGGTTGTGACCAGGAGTAAGTTTTCTCCACTCCCGTAGGTGTGTGCAACAGGATCCCCGCACAGCTCTAAAGTTCTCCCACTCCCGAATGCACGCTGCCCACCTCGTCCCCAGGTCATCTCCGACTCGCGCCGCCTGCTCTGGGCACCCAGAGAGAGCAGGGGCACTCCGCGCGCAGAGTCTGCCCCCGAGATCACAGCGAAGGGGTGAGGGTATGGGAAGAGAAGAGTTGACACCAACTTAGTCACGTCTCACCCCGGAGCCCCGCGGCAAAGCGGAGGCCAGGACAGGAGCGCAGAGCAGCAATCTAGGGGCGCACGACGCGTGGAGGAGTTCCCTCCAGCCTTCCCGCGACCCCGGAGGAAACTTTCCCCACAAAGTTTTCCCCGCTGCGGCGCCCTGATAAGGGTGGTGCAGCTCGTGGTGTACCCCACTCCATCCGGAACCCGGGATCTCCGGGAACAAAGGAGGCACCGCCCCCCTCCGCCCTAAGATATCCCTCAAACACCTACCGACTCGGCGGGGGCGGCGGGGAAGCCTCCCAGGAGCAGCAGCAGCAGAGCGAGCAGGCAGGCAGACGCCATGGTCCCAACGGCAGACCCAGAGCGGGCGCGCAGCCCTTCTTATAGGCGGCAGCCCCGCCCCGCCCTGCCCCGCCCCCAGTGCCCGCCAGCACCGCCCGGAATTCCCCCGGGAAAGCTTGGGCCTGCGGGGCGCTGCGCCCGGGCGGGCGAGCTGGAAACCCCGGGGGTGACTCGCCCACTGCGCGCCCTCCGGCTCCGGGATGACCCCGATCTGTGGCTCCCAGAGCTGCAGCTTGCGATGGTTGTCAGATCCACTGCGAAGGAGTCCCCCCACTCCAACCCTCCACCAACCCAGGGATCACTGTCCAACCCCACTTTGTAGCTGGGGAAACTGAGGCCCAGAAATAGGAAGGACTGACTCCGGGTCTTCTGTTGGTCTTCGAACTGGTGCGGTCCCCTCTCAAGTCAAGGAAGATTTCCCAAATGGGGATTGAATTGGGATAGTTTTGATTACAGCTCTGGTGGATGGACGAAAAGGTTCGGGCTTTTCTGGGCCTGCTGTGGAAACTATTCCAAGACCAGGACGCCAGCGCAAAAGCAGCCGGACACAGCAGTGGGCCTGCCTGTGCGTTAACCAATGTAATTTATGAACTGAAATGTGGATTTTGTGTAATTCTCACGTGTCACGAAATACTCTATTCTTCCTACTCTCCCCCACTTAAAGATGGAAAACTCATCCTTAGCAGTGAGCCAAACAAAAACAGGCAGACCGATCTCTGTTTTGAGGGATTTTTCATCTCTCTGAAAACTGGTTTGTAACGTTTCTCTCTCTTCTCAAGTAGGCTTCCACATTGGATCCAAGAACGTTGCATCTAACACCATCGTTACAGGGAGGGGGGAGGGAGAATGGAATGGTAAGAGTCTTTAGACTCCAAGCTTAGGTACTGTTGGAATTAATAGCGGATTGAAGACCATCCTCGCCCACGTGATGGGGAAGGCCTCTCATCCTGGCACTTGAGATACTGAGGCAAGAGGAGAGTCTAAGATGTGCCAGCTGCTTACGGTATGGGACCCTTAAAAGGGGGAGCGGGGAGACACGCTAGAACCATCGATCAAAGTATCAGTCTTTGACATACAGATAGATTGTGATAAGGGTGTGTGTCATGTGGCTTCGGAATGAGGGCGTTTTGGCCTGGCTTGGCATACTATAAATTCACATTCTTTTCTTTCTTTTCTTTTTTCTGTTTGTTTGCTTGTTTGTCTTTTTTCGAGACAAGGTTTCTCTGTGTAGCCCTGGCAGGCCTGGAACCACTATATAGACCAAAGTAGCCTCGAACTCAGAGACTGCACACCCCGCCCCCCTCTGCCTCTGCCTCCCTAGTGCTGGGGATTAATGCCTATGCTATCACCACCTGGCTGAATTAACATACTTTTTGAGGTGGAAATGACCCCCTGCCCCTTCCCCTCTTTTGTCTAAACTAACCCCTAACTCACAACGTCCCAATCCACACCCCACCACACACACACACACACACACACACACACACACACACACAGTGGTTTACAGGCAGGGCATACTGTGTTCTGTTCCTTGACTTCCTTTTTTTCTATTCCTTAATTATTTTCTAAGAATGAAAGCCTCTTGTGGCAGAGAGCCTTGAGAGAAAAACAATTTTCAAATACTGACCATGGTTCCCCGCCCCCCACACACACACAGATTTAATGGTCAACAATTGTTTTCAACTATTTTAATATATTTCCCTAAAAATTGGGCACTGAGAAAATAAATGAATCATTCTAGCTAGAAGAAGAAATCCTTTCTTGTGATCTGGGTGTGGTGGCACACGCCTTTAGTACCAGTTCTTGAGAAGCAGAAGCAGGCAGATCTCTGTGAGTTCAAGACCACAGAGTCTGGTCTGAGTTCTAGGACATCTGGGGCTGGGGCTGGCGGCGCAGGAGAGGCCAGCAGAGCCCTGAGACGGAGGACGGTTTGGTCTGCATTTCAGATTCTAGGCTGACCAGAGATACACAACCAGAACGTGTCTCAAAAAAGAAAAGAAAGGAAAGAAAAATCATTTTACAATTCAAATGGTCTACATTCCGCGGGCTTGAAGTAGGGCCTAACCTAGAGTCAGGAGCTTACTCATTAGAAGTCATTTCTGGTGATAACTCAGCATGTGTTCTGTTACTTGTCATCCTGTTAATGTGACAAAACTTAAGAGAGAGAGAACTTCTCAGCACTTCCAGCCCACCCAGCAGCGGAAGAGGAGGGAGTGCTCCCGTGTGCCTTCTGTCTATTTCTGTGGTGTAAATACTCCCACCAGGGGATGATTTGTTGATTTCAACCCACCAATGAAACCTTACTGAACATGGAAATCGGAAGTGACCTGCAGTGCTTATATCACACAATAGGTATTAACATTTCAAAATCTATTTATTTTATTTTCACTTCAAGACAGGACCTGGCTAAATTGGCCCAGGCTGGCCTTAAACTCATTACGCTCCAATGTCGGCTTCCTAAATTGCTGAGATTACAGGCCTAGGCCACACAAGGCTGGTGCAAACAATCTTAAGAACATAAATAATAAAAGTATAGTGAGAAAATTCAGAAGCGGTAAGTTTTGAGTGATTTCCTTTGTTTGTTTATTTATTTTGTGATGACTAACGTGTTGATGGCTAATTTTATGTTTCAAAGTTGAAAAATTACTGTGCTTAGGAGAATTACACAACAAAATTGGACCTCTAAATGTCAAGGGATTTTTAGGGTTGTTTTTTCAATTGCCTGGTCCTGTACAGCTTTAACAAAACTTGCTGTTTATAGGAGGTAATAGGTCACAAAGTTAACTGCTGTTTCTGCTTCTGTAAACAAAAGCTTGTTTTTGCTGGAGATAACCGGACACCTGCAAGGCATATGTTTAAAAAACAGAATGTAAAAACAAAACAAAATGGCCCAGCGGTGGTGACCCACACCTTCAAATCCAGCACTGGGGAGGCAGAGGCAGGAGTATCTCAGCGAGGTAGAGTCTAGCCTGATCTACAGAGCTAGTTCCAAGACAGCCAGAGCTACACAGAGAGACTCTGTTTCTAAGAAAAGAAAACACACACACACACACACACACACACACACACACACAAATAAATAATAAATAAATAAATAAAAACAAACAAACAAACAAATAAATAAATAAATAAAAAATTTTTAAAAATGTAACTTTATTTCTTTGCCTTTATAAACCCCTGACTAATGTGGCTAGGAGGTACCGTTGTGAATCCCAGTTCCAGGGTCAATTATTTGAATAAAAGCCTCCTCTTTGTTAAAATGTAATCATTGTCAGACTGGTGAATCTCTGAAGACCCCAGACCCATAATCATTTATTTTGTACTGGTAATTGAACCAAAGGCACACAAACTAAGCAAGCATCCTACCCCTGAGATGTACTGTCAGCCTTCCATTCATATATACATAGTTTAATTAGAAGTTTCTGTAATTGAACTTATAGCAATAGTTAGGTTTAACCATAGCCCACAGAGTTCCCCAGATTTGATACTTCTGAAGCATTACCTGATGTCTGACATCTGGAAACGTCAAAATGAAAAACAGAGGTAAAGTTATAGCTAAAATCTATCCCACCCTAGTGTGAGCAATATTCATCCAGGCTTAAAATTACCAAGTTAGAAAGAAAGAAAATGCCCCACTCTGCAGTCAGACAGACATTTCCAACAAAAGTTCACTTTTTCTGCTTAATAAGTATTGCTCAAACTTGCCAGGACTGGTTTTAGGACTGTATAGTTACTTATTTTTGTTTTGGTTTTGCTGTGCTGGGGATCACATTCAGGGCCTCATGCATACTGGGCAGGTCTACCACTGAGCTACAGCCTCAGCTCTTGACTCTGTGTGTCAAAGTGCACACTTTAAACCATGTGTGCTTCATTTAATGTTAGTTCTACCTTACGCTAGCCCGTCCCCCATCACCTAGGTAGTTCAACAGAAATTTATGCTTTCTTTCCCCCCAGTTAAAATGTAAAAATAGGAGGGGGAATGTTCTTTAAAATACGGGCATGGATGCCAGGCAGTGGTGGCACATGCCTTTAATCCCAGCTCTTAGGAGGCTAAGGCAGGTGTGAGTCTGAGGCCACCCTGATCCCTAATCTATAGCGTGAGCTCCAGGACAATCAGGGCTGTACAGAGACAGAAGGACAGCAAATTGAGAGCACTCTGGTCTATGTATTGACACGGTTTCAGGCAACAAATAGAGGGACTGGAGACATGGAGTTCTCACGTGGTGAACATATATACACACTTGAGGGCACCCACAGAAACACACAGAAAAGTCATCAGTAAGTCTCTTACATAAAAAATAGAATATGAGGAAATTCTGTGACAGAATCGGGAGTGTAAATTCAAGTGTAAGTAGAATTGACAATAATGTAAACTTTGCTCATGTATTTTCTTAAAGATTTATTTATTTTTATTTTATGTGTGCAAATGTTTTGCCTGCATACATACATGTCCACCACATGTGTGCCCGGTGCCTGAAGAAGCAGAAAAGGCTATCGGATCCCCTGAAACTAGAGTTATAGATGGTTGTGAACCATCATGTGGGTCCTTGGAACCAAACCAAGGTCCTCTGCAATGGCAGCCAGTGCTCTTAACCACTGAACCATCTCTCCTGCCCGTTTCTATTTTTTTTTAAAGGTGGACTGTTGAAAATAGCCAACTCCTACGGCATTTGATTCAATGAGATACATGTAAGAGAACAATGTAAACATTTTATTTGTAAGTGTATAAATTTACAATAAACTGGGATGTATGATCCTTGCAACTATTTAAACAACTATTGAAAACTATTAGCTATTTGTTCTAGTGGGAGCTCCACCTCAGCCCCTGACACCCTGGCATCCATATACATACCCAAAGAGTCTGGAATGTTCTGGTGGAAGGTCCACCTCAACTCCCCTCTCCCCCAATCTCTTTCCCCAAACCTGCCTCTCAAAACCTGCCAAACACTGGCTCCTCCCCCAGAGATGCTCAAGACCACTCCCACAGGGTATTTAAACTGCATCCTAGAAAACAGACATGTGGTTTTCTGGTCTCTCTTCCCCGTCTCCTCTCTGGGGGGTTGGAGACTCACCCAGGAACGCTTTACCCATTAAACCGAGGCTTTTTCTAATTAGGTCTGATTTGGTCTGATTTGGATTGCTTCCACGGCAGAGAGGCCTATCAGGGTGCAAAAATCTTTTACTATTAACTTAAAAATGCAGCTTTAAAATGAGAGTAATTTGAGGAGAATACTGCCAGAGCAGATTGAAAATTCACAGGCCAGTTCATAGTTAGCAAAAGTCCTTTACAAGACTGTCCCAACCACCTGGAACTATGGACTTCATTATCCCTTTTCCAAGTTCTGAGAATCTCTTGGAAGGGATATGAATATGTTTTGATGTAGTTATCCATGGGTTTAAGGAAACTGAACCAGGGCGTCTTGGATTGGGAGCAGAGAGTATGCATGAAAAACCCCAATGAAGTGTGAATAGCTTTGGCAGAAATACTGCTCTGGGGAGGCAGACACGGGTGGATTACCTAAAGCTTGCTGCCAGTCAGTCTAACCTACTCATCCAATTCCAGACCAATAAGAGACTCTGTCTCAAAAAAAAAAAAAAAAAATAGTGATGTCCACTCCTTTAATCTCGGCACTCAGGAGTCAGACAGAGGCAAGCAAATCTCTGTGAATTCCAGAGTGAGGACTCTGTCAGGAAAAAGAAAGAAAGAAAGAAAGAAAGAAAGAAAGAAAGAAAGAAAGAAAGAAAGAAAGAAAGAAAGAAAGAAAGAAGGAAGGAAGGAAGGAAGGAAGGAAGGAAGGAAGGAAGGAAGGAAGGAAGGAAGGAAGGAAGGAAGGAAGGAAGGAAGGAAGGAAAGAGCTGAATAGCTCCTAGGGAATGATAGCTGAGGTTGACACACACACACACACACACACACACACACACACACACGAACACACAATTTGTAATAGCAAATTAAGGTCCCCAGTGTCCTACATGGAGCTGAAGTTTAAAAAGGCAAAACAGAAAACCAAAAAGAAAAGAAGAAAGAAAGAGCTGGCCAACACAAAACCTGGTTTTAAAAACCTCTATGTATTATTATTGTGTGTGGAATAAAGGGATGGTGCACATGTGTGGTGATGAAAATGTGAGGGTCACAACCTTTATTCGAGATTCTGGATGGAATTCTGAAGTCATCAGGCTTGTACAGCAAGCAGTTTATGCACTGAGACATGGTACCAGCCCCTCACATAGTTCTTACAGTCAGAAGTGGGTTCCAGGAATTGCAAGGATGGAGGAAATTTGTAAGCCAGTTTGTTCCCAGGCTCCTGGGGCAATTAGGAGAACAAGGATGGAGTCGTACAGCACATACTCAGCTGTGCTGGTTTCTGCTTCCAGTTCCTTATTTTCTATTCCTGAGTTGGAGGGAGTCCAAGAAACATCATGGGCCACATACTTATGTCATCCCCTAGCTTCATTTCAAGCAAATGAAAGTGATTCCGAGTATCATGAGGCAGCCTCCTCCAACAGAACTAAAAAAAAAAAAAATCAGCTGAGATACAGCCTGTGGCTGGGGTGTTCTTTCTTCTCTCAAAATGAGCCTAAGACTCCATCAGAGACTCCAAACCCAAGGTTCTCCAAACTGTCATTAGGTGCTCCGTCTCCTGGAAGTCCTGAATCCCACCTTCTAACTTTCATTTCTCTTCCACAATGTCTAGTGTTCCTCTCTCTAAGCAATTTCCCCCCCTCCCCCATTAGAACAAGACACTACCCTCTGTGCCTCCATGTCCTCATATACCACTTGGGAGTATTTGGAAGAAGGCTGACAGTATGGTGCTTAGCCCAATACCTTGCCCATAAACCACTTTTAATCAAAGAAGTTTCCCGTGTAAGCATATTGAGACATTCCTCTCCCCATTAACAGCCCCCACACAGCAAACAGGTCATTTCAACACTGTTTTCAAAAGCTAAGGGGTTGGATCATGGCGCTCTCTCTCCCAGAATGGTGCCAACTGTTTCTGATCTTCCTCACTCCACACAAACCTCTCCCCAGTTCCCCATATAATGACAGCCTGGACTTTCCAGAGTCTGTGGAATGTCCAGCCGCCGCTGCCTTGCATAACCACAGAAGCTGGAAACATTCTGGCCAGAAGGTTCCTTCTAGACCACTGGGTCCAACAGTACCCCCATTGTGAGATAGGCAAACCAAGGCCAGTCCTGGGAGTCAGCCGCCACCAGAGGTATTTGCAGGTTCTGAAAATAGCTCCTCCAGTTACTCTGTGTGCTTTGCCTAAGTTTTTCCTCATCTGACATCATGGATTTGGTTTTTCACTTGTTTGTCATCTGCTTTGCCTGTCAGATACAAGTTACACGAGGCAGAGTTACTATTGCCTTGCCCATGGATGTATCTATCCATATCACCTGCTGGGTGTGGTGGCGCATGCCTTTAGTCCTAGCACCCGGGGAGGTAGAACCAGGTAGATCTCTGAGTTCGAGGCCAGCCTAGTCTCCAGAGTGAGTTCTGGGACAGGTTAAACAGAGAAATCCTGTCTCAAAAAACCAAACCAAACAACAACAAAAACCATTCCGTCCTGCAGGGAAGCTCCTTAATCAGGAAGGCAAACCATGCAAAATAGCTCCAGGAAGTCCCTGAAATTAACCAGATTCACTAGGCCCCTCCCTGCCAGAGTGAACAATGAAAGCAAAAGAGGAGAGCCAAGTTGCCCAAAAGACTCAGAAGATCAAAAGCTGCAAAGACGACTCCGAGACCAGAGCAGCCGTCTAGAAGAAACAGAAACCAGCTGAGCTGCCTGGAAGAGGTCTAGACCAGAGGCACCTGGAAAGGACACTCTCCAACCTGTGGAGCTGCCTGCCGGCTGTGCAGTGTGCTCCGGGTTCCCAGATTTTGTGAGCCGTCACCGTGCTGGGGTGGACCTTGGTCATGCAGCTGTCTTTGAGTCATTCCTGCTCCTGTAAGTGATCCCTCACCTGTGTTCCTGTGAGTGACCCCTCACCTGTGCTCCTGTAAGTGATCCCTCACCTGTGCTCCTGTGTGTGACCCCTCACCTGTGCTCCTGTGAGTGACCCCTCACCTGTGCTCCTGTGTGTGACCCCTCACCTGTGCTCCTGTGAGTGACCCCTCACCCCTCACCTGTGCTCCTGTGAGTGACCCCTCACCCCTCACCTGTGTTCCTGTAAGCGACCCTAGGAAAACCATTGGCTCACCAAGTTAGACTTTAGTGGTGTCTGTACTTTGGTCTGTTTGGGGATCCGTATCTAGGGTGAGTAGACATCTCCTCAGGAAATGTTTTGTCACGTGACAGCACTGTGGGCTATACTCTGGGCTAACATCTTCTCTCTCAGAATCCAGCTCTTGGAAATGTAAGGGACATGCCTCCTCAAACACCTCCTCAAATGAAGGCAGATGCTGCGGCACACACCTTCAATCCCAGCACGTAGAAGGCAGAGGCAGGAGGATGGAGAATTGGAAGCCATCCTGGGCTGCATAGAGAGACCCTGGCTAGGAAAAGAGATGAAAGAGGTTGGTGGAGAGAAGAAGTGGACTTCAAACCAAGGTTAAAGGAAAACACACACACTATGGTGATTTTCTGGACTTGTAACTTACCTATAGATTTTTTTCTTTCTTTTTTTTTTCTTTTTTTTCTTTTTTTTTTTTTTTTGGTTTTTCGAGACAGGGTTTCTCTGTGTTGCTTTGCGCCTTTCCTGGAACTCGCTTTGGAGACCAGGCTGGCCTCAAACTCACAAGATCCGCCTGCCTCTGCCTCCCGAGTGCTGGGATTAAAGGCGTGCGCCACCACCGCCTGACCTGATTTTTTTCTTTCTTTCTTTCTCTTTCTTTCCTTCCTTTCTTTTTTTCTTTTTTCCTGAGGCAGAACCTCTCCACATAGTCCTGGCAGTCCTAGAACTCACTATGTAGATTCATCTGGCCTCAAACTTACAGAGATCTGCCTGCCTCTGCCTCCCAAGTGCTGGGAAGATTGAAGGTGTGCACCACCACACCTGACCCTTTTTCTTCTCCTCCTCCTCCCCCTCCTTCTACCTTGGGACTTGCTAGATTCCTGCTTTCACCTGCCAGATGTGCTCTGCGTTAGCTCCAGACCTTTAAGCCTGCACGGTGTTTATTGAGAAGCTTCTCTTCCCTGGGTGTGTGCTTCTCACCCTTCCGTTGACTTACTTGGTCTCTCTCCTCTAATCTGTACTTGGGTGACAACTATTCCTTTTTTGTTTTTTCATGTTTTTTTAATTAAAATTTTTTTTTCATTTTATATACCAACCACAGTTCCTCCTCCCTTCCCTTCTCCCACTCCCCCCCAACTCCCCCCACTCCCACCCCTCATCCACTCCTCATAGAGGGTAAGGTCTCCCTCCTCTTAGGTAGTCCACAAAGCCTAGTATATCAAGTTGGGGCAGGACCAAGCCCCTCCCCACTGCATCAAGGCTGAGCAAGCCATCCCACCATAGGGAATGGGCTCCAAAAAGCTAGCTCATGTACCTCGGATAAGTCCTGGTCCTATTGTCAGGGGCCCCACAAACAGCTGGAGCCACCCAACTGTCACCCACACTCAGAGGGCCTAGTCTGGTCCCATGCAGGCTGAGACAGCTATTCTAATTGGCCTCTTCAGTAAACATCTATTGTTCCTTGGCCAGGTCTACAACTGAGACTACAGTGTGCAGTATCAGTCGTTTAAAGAGTGGACATCCAACTTCTACCATCCCCTGAGCAGAGAATGTTAACATCACCCTCATCTTGACCCTATGAAGTCAGTAGTTTTGTAGTGGATAGCTGTTCTGTCTATGACCTTGAAGCACTGCCCCTAGAGGTGCAGCAGGTAACTGCTCCACCTGCCTATGACCTTGAAGTACACGCCCTGGGGGCGTGGCCTCTCGGTGACCCTTAAGACCTGAGAAGCGCATAGGCATCGCTCTCTTCGCTCCCTTATGGGACTTGGATGCGGGACTGATTCAGGCGGAACAGTGTTCCAGAACCTGTGTCAATTCTGTTCTGTACAGTGAGTTTTTCTCCTTCATAGATTCTTTTGCCCATTAATCAGGCTCCGGGGATTTCTCGTTATGTAGTTTATCTCTTATTTTACAGGTGTGAAAGGAGAAGTGACAGCCAAGCTGTAATGAAGCTTCCCCATTGCTATTTACCACATCTGGGGCTGTGGTTTATGCCACAAAAGCTGACTAGTACAGGATTCAAACCCAGGCTTCTTTGATTCCGTCTGCCTTCCCATTCTGTCCCACTGAGTTTGCAGCCCTGCTTTCTGCTCTAGATAACACACATGCACACACTCACATCATTTTAAAGGGCTGGTGCCGTTAAAGGCCCGCTTTCTCTACCCTTCTCTACCCCCAGCTATACCTCACGGTTGCAGTCATCCAGCAGCCGAGGAAAACAAAGCTTCCAGGAAATCAGTGAGTTGTCTTGGAGGCAAAGCTTCACTTGCAAAGTCATTCCTTGGATTCTGGCCCTGAGCTAATTCCACAACACCCTACTGGTGCTGAGTGCTTGACACAGACCATCACCTGGGCACTTCTGTGCGGTGGGCATGACGCCATGCAGTTCGCATGCCCAGCTCCTGGAGCTGAGTGCAGTAAGGATCGTAGGACAGTGACCCAGGCATTTCACTGAGCTTCCCTTAGCCTCCAAGTTTTCCATGTTCCCCTCAAGTCCTCTTCCCCAATTCAGCTGGTCAAAGAGGAGGCCGTGCATGTGTGCTGCAGATGTTACTGAAACCAGAATAGGCTTATTACTAAGAGCTGTTGGTGCAGAGAAAGGTACTAGGGAAGTGAGGTAAAAATTACAGGCGGAGAACTTGCTTGCCTAGTGTGCATGAAGCCTCGGGTTCATCCCTAGCGTCGGACAATAGGGAGCATAACTCTCTACAATCCTAAACCTGCCTGGCTCTGACCTTCATCTTGTGTACATCCATGATGACTCATCCCATGTCTCAGGTTCTTGCTTTTTTTCTCCATCTATTTGCTGACACCCAGCTGTTAGAAACACTGACTACAATGTCTGGCTTGTCCTTGTCCTGGCTCACATTCCTCACCTTTCAAGATGAATTTGAAATGCTGCTTCCTCAGAGACATCTTCTTCTAAGACCAACTTGTTTCCCTATTCAAATTCTTTTACACAGCTTCCTTTGAATTATCGTTAGTTTGGAGAAGGGGCGGGAGGACAGTACCAGTGCCGTAACAGGCATGTGACGTTCAGAAGATGATCTGGTGGTACAGTGGGCTCAAGGGCTTGATCTCAGATCGTCGGCTGTGCACAGCTAGCCTTTGCCCACTGAGCTGTCTCACTAGCCCTGAATTCACACTTACATGTTCAGAGCTGTGTGTTTGTGTTTGCGCTCAAGTCCTTGTTCTACACATTTCCCCTCTTGTACTCTAAGGCCCCGAGGAGGAGGGGCTGTTTTCTGTTTTGCACGCATGCTGTGTCCCTCAGCCTAGCACAGTGCCAGCTACTTAGTAAGCACTCAGAAATACTTGTAAGGTCATGGCAAATGAATGAACAGATCTTCTTCCCTCCCCCACTTTCACCTCTTCCCTCCCTTCCCTCCAATTCTGTCCCTCTGCTCACGTCCCCGGGTGTTGTGAGTTAATAGGGTGGGGTGCCTTTACCAGCTGCTCTACCTCACCAGCTCCTTCACAGTTTTCATTGCTTGATGTTAGATATTATATTACCGCCCAACTCGCTTGTCTGTGGTCTTCGTGAGGCTAGCACTTTTCCTCTTCATTAACTTTATTCATTTATGCCATCTGAACCAGTTCTCGGCAAACAATATATGCCCAATGAATATTTATCAAATAAAGGAACAACTTTAAAAAAAAGAAAAGAAAAGTCTCTCTGTGAGTTTGAGGCCAGCCTGATCTACACACTGAGTCCCAGAACAGCCAGGGCTGTTGGACAGAGAAACCCTGTCTTGAAAAACCAACCAACCAAACAAACAAACAAAAACCCAAAAACCATAAAAAACAAAACAAAAACAAAAAGAAAGAAAGATAGAAAGAGAGAAAGAAAGAAAGAAAAGTTTGAGTGCTTAAAGCTAAGAGCATAGAGTCATTTCTAGGTGGGGACAAGGAGTTACATCTATGACGGAGTTAGGAATGCTAAGACCAGGCATGATAGCACATGCCTGCAATCCCAGCACCTGAGCGGCTGAACATAAAGATGAGTTTGAGGTAAACCTGGACTACATAATGAGTTCCAGGCCAGCCTGGACTATACAATGAGACCTTGTCTCAAAAACAAAGCAAAAGAAGAAGAGTCAGATAAGAAATCGTGCCATGAGGCAGGGAGGCAATCGTTTGAGAATATTTTGCCTCTCTTCTTTCCAAGGCGTCTTAGACATCAGTTACTAATGTCTGGAGTGGAGTCCTGTATTTAAGAGAAACGGTACCATAGAACCAGAGGTTCCGCCAGCTACTAGCACGCCTGGCATCACCCACCACCATGGAGAGATGGTTTGCAGAAAACTATCAGTCATCAGGCTTAGAACACAGAAACCAGTTTCTCCACTCCTCTGGTGTACAGGGAAGAACTGGGAATGTGTGGCGTGAAGGCAGATACATACACACTCCAGGCGTTTCTTAATTGTGTTACTGTTGTTTTGTTTGCTTTGCAGCTCTGGGGACAGAATCCAGAACCTTGTGCTTGTTAATCTAGGACTTTACCTCTGAGCTCCACTTCTAGCCCTTGTGGTTCTTAATTTGATTATTCCTGCTGAGGAGACCCACCATACAACAGCTGACTGAGTGTTTTCCTCCTCTGAGCTGCCGTTATCTGTGAAATGGGGGCAATATTTATGCTCACCCTGCTGGGGAAAACAAATGAGGTTATGCAGGTGAGAGTTTTATGTAAACTGCAACGTCTAGTGCACTTTGTGAGGAAGAGGTGATTTCCATCCGATTGACTTGGGGTGGAGTTCAGCTCTGCCCCTTTCTGGAAATGTGGCTTTGGGCAATTAGTGCCATTCTCTGAGCCTCAGGTTCCTTATCTGCTAAGTCTGAATATTAACAGTATTTACTACTCACAGGCTTGTTTTAGAGGTCGAATAAGGACCAAATGAGATAACAGAAGCCTGTGGCATACAGTAGATGCCCAGCAAATGTTCCTCCTCAAACACATCTGCACACACATAGCCCTTGATGCAGCCAGAGTAACAAAGTGTTCTCAGTTTGGAGGAGAAAACAGGCAGCCAATGAGCTCGCTCTCCAGTTTCCATTCTAAGAAAGGAACTCACTGGCCAGAGGCCAGACTAGTCAGTGATGTGGAGAATAGGAATGAATGCCAGCCTCCCACATGGAGTTTCCAAAAAGTGTGAGCACAGTGTTGCATAACCCATCTCCGGAGAACTTCCACAAACTATTCCCCAAAAGGAAACGTGAGCAGAGCTATGGGGCAACCTCCGGAGGGAGGAGGGGAGCTGAGGTGTGGGGCTGGGACTGGGAAGAGAAGCTGCTGGCGGCCCTCTTGGTGCAGGCCTGTAATCTGAGCTGTGCCAGAGGCTGAGACAAGGATCACAAGTTCAAAGCCTGTCAGGAGTACAGAAAGAGTTCAGAGCCAGCCTGTGCCACTTAGACTCTGCCTTAAAATAAAAAGTGAAAATAGAGCCAAGGAAACAAGTCAATAGTAGAGCACTTGCCAAGTATGAGCAAGGCCCTAAGTCCAGTCTCCAGTGCTAAGAGATGGACAGACAGACACAGAAAGAAGTATATTTATTGAGCTCTTATTATGTGCTAGGCTCCAGGTTCATTCTGTCTGATACTTATTATATAGTAAGATCCTTGTCTCAACCCCGAAAGCTTAGGTATTTCCACTCCCACATTCCAAAGGAAGAAATAACAGCAGTAATTAATACTGCCAACATTTACACAACAGTGACTGCTTATCAGGCTAAGCACACATTTGATCCTCAGTACAGCCCACAATGGGAGTACTACTGTGATCCCTTTTTTATGGAGGAGAAAACCAATAAGACTGGGAGGGGGCGGGGAGAGGAGGGTGGTGAAATAAGTTCTCCAAGGTTACCCAACAAGGTTGCAGTAGAGCCAGGATTTGACTTTAAACAATCCCATGTCACCTGAGTGACTTACCAGGGTAGATCAGAAGCTGACCCTAGTACTAATTGTCCTCACATGCTTGTAGTTAGGCCCCTGTGTGGGACTGATGTAAGTCACCAAATGACCAGACACTCGGAGAACAGTTTGTCCCAGCTTGTGGCTGTTCGACACTTCTGCTTCTGACCCAAAGTTTGAATTTTCATTCATAAGTTTGTAACCACAGACCTGGCAGTGTGGGAAGGGCCCTTGGGGACCAGCTATTTTACAAATGGAAAAAAAAACCCTAACCCCCAGGGAGAGCCAAGGACACATCAAGGTCATAGAGAAACTTTCTGTTGGATGGAGGAGTTGGTTTGGGGTCAAGTACAGATAATCTTCTGTGGTTGCCAAATATGTAGCTCTGATTCACTCATTAAAGACAACGACGATGCCTGAGACAAGATATCTCTATGTATCCAAACTTTCTGAAGTTCATGATCCTATCTCAGCCTCTAGACTCCAGAGTGTAATGATTGCAGACATATGTCACCATGCCTTGCTTGGGATTGGCTTTAAATGTATAGATTTTTTTTTAGTGGAAGTGTCATTCAATAGCACAGTATTTGTATAATGTGTGAAGGCCTGGGTTTGATCTTTAGCACTGGACACACACACACACACACACACACACACACAC
>CABHPQ010162504.1:0-56879 GCA_902168405.1 Peromyscus aztecus
TGTGAATCGCTATATCAAGAACTTAAAGCCCTCGGATCTCCAGCTTTCACTATGGGGTGGGGACGTGGTTCTCAGCAAACTCGAGTTAAAGTTAGATGTTCTGGAACAGGTACGTTGCACAGCTGTCAGTGGAAGCATCTTCGGTTGTTAGACATAACCTGTTTGCTATGTTTTGAATGACAAGTTTCCTGCCGTGTAGCTAGAGACTTCATTTTATAGAAAAAAAAAAATGAGGCTTTCTGCCTAGCGAGGTTTTATTCTATTAGGATTCGCAAATGTTTTCAGCTAATAGGAAAACAGTTCTGTTCTTGTTAGCAGAATTTCATCCTGTTTACTCAGTTCCCAAGCCTTGCCAACTATACACAGTTTTATATGGAGCTGGAAAACATTACATTCTTGTTCTACTTTTGGGTCAGTGGAAGAGTGAAAGACAGCAAGGTCGCACACGTGTCAAAGAAAGTTCCGTTCCTTTTACCAGGAAAAATGACATTACCCATGGCATCCTCAGAGATTGTGTAGACACAGATGGAGAATAATGATAAAATTGGAAACATCTTTATTAATCACTTCTTATTATTTTTAGCATTGAAACGATCTGATGCAAATGAACTGTGACTTCAGAGTTCACATATTTATTAATTCACTTACCACATTTATCAGTAACATATGCCAAGTACTTCTGTTCTGCTTGAGGATCCAGGTTATCTGTGGAAACCAGCTGCTCTGTAGGAGATAAGGGAGGACTTGATCTGATGGTGAAGATTTTCATAGAGTACTCTTTCCTGTTACTGGATAATCTAGATCCTTCCTCAGTTCTCCTCGGGCTTAATTGGATGTCTTAATATTTTCATTTACAGTTTTAAAAAATGATAACAAATCTGAAGTATAATAGTTCAACTTTCAGGATGGCTGTATCTGTGAATTAACCATCAGGATGAAGACACAGACTGTTTTTAGTACCCTACAAGGTTCTCCTGCGTAACTAACACACCTCACCCCTAAGACACTGCTAATCTCATTTCTGGATGTTTGTTTTACACATACAAAGAATTGAATTTGGAACTCATGCATGCTGGTCACATGTCCTGCTGAGCTACATGCCCTGGCAGTTAGATTTCTGTCAAGAAAGAGGTTTTCGCTTTTTATAAAACATATATATATATATATATATATATAAAATATATATATATATATTTATTTACTTATTTATTTTCCTATTCTTGAGGCTCAGCTACATTGGAGTGAGTTCTGATTTCTGTTTAGCTCCTTCTTTACTAACTCCCATATTGTTGTGAGCAGTAGTTTGTATAAGATGGTCACAATTTAACTGGATGGTGGTGGTGCAGGCTTTAATCCCAGCACTTGGGAGGCAGAGGCAGGTGGATCTCTGTGACTTTAAGACCAGCCTGGTCTACAGAGTGAGTTCCAGGACAGCCAGGGCTGTTACACAGAAACCCTGCCTAAAAAAAAAAAAAAAGCCACAATTAATCTCTTTTATCAGTAGCACTTTTGGGGCTATTATAAAGAAAGTGCTTATGAACATTCTTATATGTACATTTTTATATACATAAGCAGTGATTTTCCTTTAGTGTATACCTCGGAGGTCATCATATGTTTGGTTTTAATATGTATTGCCAATAGTTTAACAGTATATTAATAACAGTGCATTAACAGTCATACTGTGATAGTTAATTATTTCACATTTTTATTCCTACTTGGTTATGTTTGTTGCTTTGAATTTTTGGTTTCCTAGTGGGTATGTAGTGATATGCCATTGTATTTTCTTTGAATATCTCTAATGCTTATTGGCTGGTTATTTGGATATCTTTGGTAAAGTAAATTCTGATTTTTTTTTTTTTGAGACAGAGTAGGGGAAAGAAGGAGATTATTTGCCTTTTCTAATTGCTGTGTTGGAATTGATTTTGTTTATGTTGTTTTGGTTCTGGGTATTGAGTCCAGGCGCTCACACGAATTAAGCCTGCCTTCCGTGAGGAGCCTGCCCCTCCAGCTCTGTTTTGTGTCTGGGAAGTGAGTTCTTTGTCAGATGTGTGTTAATATCACATCTTCCAATTTGTTACTTGCCACATTTACTTTCTTAAAGGCATATTGATGAATAGACGTTTGTAAATTTTTTGTCCATTATATCAGTGTTTTCCTTTGTGCTTAGGGCTAGCCCTATCTTGATTAAGAGATCTTTGTTTTTCTAAATTATCGATCAGATTTTGGTAGGTTCCTTCAAATTGACTGCCTGTGTACACTGTTACACCATTATAAGTAATGCTAGTTTTATGTCTTTTAAGCCAGTTATTTTTTAATTAGTATATAGTGTTTAGATACCATCAGTGCTTATAGATTTTATTTTTATTACTGCATGTCTAGAAACTCTTAACAAAATGTGAGCAGATGTGATGAGAGTAGACTTCCTTTCTGTTACATTGGTTCTTTCCTTTCCTGCATGGGTCCTGGGGAGTGAACCGAGGTCATCAGCTTGTTTGGGCAAGCACCCTGCCTGCTGACACATGCCTACCTTCCACTAGTATTTTTTTATTTTTATTTTTTAAGCTAAAAATTATTTTTGAATTTATTTTGGGTGTATGATTGTTTTGTCTGCTTGTTTGTCTGTCTGGGCACCACATTTGTACTTGGTGCCCTCGGAGGACAGAGGTGTCAGATCCCCTGGAGTTACAGATGATTGTGAGCTGCCACGTGGGTGCTGGGAATTGATCCTGAGTCCCCTGCAAGAACAAGTGTTCTTAGCCACTGAGCCATTTTTGCAGCTCCTGCTATTATTTTTGAGATGTCTTTTTTCTTTTCAGTTTTGTTAGATTTTGCCTTATGTATTTTGTGACTTTCTTGTATATTTTATGTGTTCTTCATGAACTGGTCTTTTTTTTTAATCACTGTAACATGTTCTATTTGACCTTTTTTTTTTGGTTTATTTGGTGTGGCTGTGTGTTTGTGTGTATGTATGCATTTATGTGTTTGTGAGTGTGGTGTCTGTGAGCATGGCATAAGTGTTTGAGGTGTATGTACATTGGCATGTGTGCATGTGTGTTTGTGCCTCTGTGTGTGAGTATAGGCCAGAGGAGGACACTTTGTGTACTGCGCTGTCACTTTCCACTATTTCTGTAGGCAGAATATTTACTGGACCTGGAGCTAGGCTGATGGATGCCAACCCCAGCAGTCCTCCCGTCTTTACTCACCCCCAGTGCAGTGCAGAGTTATCGGTATGGCTGTACCTCTTTTTTTTTTTTTTTTTTTTCTCCATGAGTCCAGGGATCTGAACTGGATGCTCAGATTTTCTCAGTATGCACTGTTACTCACTGGGTCATCACTCAGGCCCACCCCTATTAGATTTTCATATTTTGGGTATGGTTTCATGTAGTCCAGGATGGTCTTCAACTCTTTTGATCTTTAGTAACATTTTTTTCTAGATCCCCTTATGATGTCTATCTTATCTGATAATAGTATAAATAGTTATTATTTGCTTGATATGTGTGATGGCTAATCTTGCTTGTTCACTTGACGAGCCCGAGGAGAGAAGCTCAGTCAGGAATTGCCTTCATCAGATTGGCCTGTGGACATGCCTGTGGGCCCGCCTCCTGTGCTGCTGTCCCTGGGCAGGTGGGTCCGCTGTGTGAGAAAGGCAGTTGAGCAAACCGGGGAGGGAACCAGCGAGCAGCATTTCTCCATGGCCTCTGCTTCAGTTCCCGCCTTGGCTTCTTTTGATGATGTACTGTAACCTGGAAGCCACACACACCTCTGCTCTTCAAGTCGTGCTTATCACAGAAGGCAAACGAGGACAATATACATTTTGTTTTTCATTTTCATTACATTTGTATTTTCATATCTGAAGTGTGTCTTTTGTAGAGAGTATATATTCACATCTCATATTTTTTAATCATCTGACAGTCTTTGCCGTTTGGTTGGAGTATTTATATTTAATTCATATATGTTTAGTATTTATATTTTATATGGTTGTATTTTCATCTTTCATTTTCACATTACTTTCTGTTCTTCTGTCATTTTTCCTTCTGGTGTGCCTCTGCCATTTACTTTTGTATTTAATAGAGATTTTCTCAGCTCCTTATTCTTTTGATTTCAAGTTACTTTTGAGTTACTGACTTAGTGATTGTCCACAGGGTTACAGTATGCAGTTGGTCACCACAATCTGAGGTTAATGAGAACCTTCATCTCACTTCATTGTGTGCCTTTTTCTGGGGATGTGCACAAACGCCATTTACTTTAGACGCTAACAACGGAGCAGAGCAGCGGTTCTACTAAGTCCGGCTGGGGAACTAATGGGAGTCGAGTGTCGACCCCAAAGGCACCCGCACCCCTGAACATCCCACCTTAGCCTGCCTGACAGCTCCTCTTTGTTGCATCCCTGGAGCTCACTGCACCATTTGCAAGCTGCCCTACCCAAAAGTCTCTCCTCTCTCCAGTAATTATTTATTACTAACCTGGGGCAGGGGGATTGTTAACTATCTAACGTTAAGAGCTTTCTAACTAAGGTACACTTCATTAGCTTTTTGAATCTAGTAAGTGTTCCTTCTTCCTCTAGGAGGAAATGTTTTCATTTAAAAAAAATAGCCAAACAAGTCGCTCCAATACACTTTGCCCTTTTCTCACTGCTGTGTTGTTTTTGAGGGAGCACGAGCAGTGTCACTTGACTTGAGCAGGGCACTGATGACAGAAAGGAAGCAGGTGTACCCAAGTCTGGTTTGGGGGGCTTGTGAGCGCCTGTAGTTGCTTCCAGGAACCTGGGCAAGGGGAGCAGTGTTTGCCAACCTGTGCTCTCGACTCTGCTAACAGCCCTTTCACAGGGGTTGTTTATCAGATATTTACATTACAATTGGTAACAGCAAAATTAGTTATGAAGTAGCAACTTAAATAATTTTATGCTTAGGATCACCATAACACAAAGTGTGTTAAAGAGTTGCAACATTAGGAAGGTTGAGAACCACTGATTCAGATTATAATGGGTGAGGGAAAGGCAGCTGCGTCTTTGAAATGTTCACTCAGCATAGGTGATATATTCCCAAAAGCTGCATCCCTGGAACTTTGCACAGCTGGCAGGCAGATCAGTCACAGAGGAGTCTCTTTTAAGCAGCAGTTGTCACTGTTGATGTATCATTGGGGAGGAGCCTTGTAACTCTGTTCTGAGATTCCTGAGTCTTGAAAGTTAGGAGAGCTTCTCTGTGCCTCTAGGAGGGTGTGTTTCAGTTTCGCAGAAACACTGCACAGCATCCTCTTCTGTAGTTGCTTTCTTCTTTGGAAGAAGAAGGGAGGAAAGAGTACCTCAGCTGTCCATATATAACCATCTACTTACCTTTGTTTCTGGGCGGGTTTTCTTTACAATTTGGTATGACTTTGAAGAACTTCTTTTCATATTCTGCTAGTGGTGGATCTATTATTTATTCCTTATTGATTTATGTGTCTGCAATTACATTTTAAAAAGTGTACATATTAATAAATGAGGGGTCAGAGCTCACTGGTTTAGGTTTGCATTCTGGGATGATTTGAATGTTGACCGTCTTTTCATGTGCTTCTTGGCGTGTGTAAAGAGGGTCAACTGTGTAGACCAGGCTGGCCTTAAACTCAGAGATCCACCTGTTTCTGTCCAAGTTCTGGGATTAGAGGGGTGCACCACTATGCATGGCTCCCCCCTCCATTTTTAAAAACAGGATTTTGTTGTTAGATTTTAGAAATTCTGTGCGGTAGATGCTGACACTTTCCCAGATGAACGCTTTCGTCTGTTTTCTCTCTCAGCTCTTGCTGCTGTGGCCCGTTTACTCTGTTCAAAGGTTTTAAGTTAGATAGCAACTCACGTGTTTTGTGTTTGTTGCCTTTTATGTTCATTTAATATTTTAAATTTATATTTATAAAAGAACACCCCCTCACACACAATTGTAGCTTACCTAATAGTAATTAGTTTTTTAGATAAAGTCCTTTGTTGCCTAGTTTGGCCTTAAAACTTGATTCTCCTGCCTCAACTTCCTGAGTAGCTTGGATTATAGGCATGGATCACTGTGATTGGTTAGACTTAGATTTCTGAGAGATACTCAACTCTCAACTTAAATCCTGGCTAGCAATATCCCATGTACAGCCATGTACAGCCGTGTACAGCCGTGTACAGCCGTGTACAGCCGTGTACAGCCGTGTACAGGTGTTTTAGGAAGCACCTCTCCCACTCCTTTCCTGACTTGTAGTTCTCATTGTCAAGCCTCACACCACTCGGTAAGTACTTGCCTCTTTAGCTCTGTGTGTGTGTGTGTGTGTGTGTGTGTGTGTGTGTGTGTGTGTAGATATTCTAGTGGAGGGTTGTGAGTACAGCATTTTAAAGATGTAGCTTTGTATTTCTAGGAGTGGAAATAACAGAAAGGAAGTAATTTGTTGTTGGTTACTTGAAGATCTAGGTACAGTAATCAACATTTGTATTTCACCCTTTTCAAAGTAGATGCGCCCTTGTTTATTACAATACTTTGTTGTAGGAGTACGTTTCCTGTCCCGACTGCCCAGTCCCAAATAATCAACTCAGAGACTGAATATGAATTATAATGCTTGGCCAATACAATAGCTCAAGCTTATTACTAACTAGCTCTTACAACTTAACCCATTTCTATTAATCCGTGTACTGCCCCAAGGCTGGTGGCCTTTACCTCTATCCCATTTTGTGTGTCCAGCTCGTTCTCTGTCTGGCCTGTTCCTCTCTCTCCACCCTTTTTCATCTGTCATTCTCAGTTTGGCTTTCCTGCCTAACGTTATCCTTTCAGCTATTGGCCAGTCAGTCAGCTTGTGTATTAAACCAGTTACAGCTACAAATCTCCACAGTGTACAAAAGGATTTTTCACAGCACTTTGTAAACAATCTTATTGACAATCAGATGACTACTAAATATCGAATTTGATTTGTACCTCTGACATGGCCTGTATGACTCATAATTCCATTCTCTAACGTGGAGAACTGCTCCTGTTATAGTATGTTGACAGTAGCTCAGGTGATGAATTAGCATTCTGATGACACCAAGTTCTTGAATTTAATCAAAGTATCTTCTCTCTGAGAAAATTGATTTGTGTCCATAGACTGCAAGTTTGTTAGACATTTTGCAAATACATTGTTGCACAAGTCAAGAGGTGCAAGAGGTGGAAATGTAACCGCTCATTGTGATTGAAGACAGTGTTAGTAAAGGAGGTAGAAGTATTTAGTAATATTGTGTTGTTGTAAATACTGATTAGCATATAATCTTGTGCCAGTGGAAAAGTATTTGAAGACGTTATTACTTCTTTAAGCTTACTATAATGAGACGCACTTACTAGTAAAGGTTAGTAACAACAAAATTTTAGTAGTCTGGTGTTAGGCAAAAAACAAAACAAAACAGCAACAACAAAAAAACTCTGGTTGTAGTCATACATCCAACCCACACTTATATAATAGTAGTAATTATAATATTAGTGCTAGCATCCTTAGAGTGAGTTCTGTGTGAGAAAGACAGTTTAAACACTTTTTATGAATGAATTGGTTAATCCTCAAAACTATTGTTCTAATCTAAACATTGCAGATAATGAAAAGAAGGCAGATGAGACAAATTTGTCCAGTGTGACTGGGTTAGTACATGACAGAGACAGGATTTGAATCCATGTCTGATGGTTCCACAGTTACTGGTTTTAACCACTTACCTGTACTTAGATGTATTTTTATTATGTTACTGAAACAAGTATTCAGGCAAAAAATTATATGTTTAATGGTTATTAAGTTTACAAGTACCTGCAGTAGTGTACAGATGCAGTAAATATAGTTTCTTTGATTTGTTGCAAAAATTTTATCTAAAAGTGAGATTAGTATGAAGTGATTTTGATCAAATTTATGTTTATTTTTTAAATCTTTGCCTAATAATAGTGGAAAGCAATTGGAAGCATTTCAAGTTGAAACCCTCATAATAACTAGGTTAAATATTTAATTAGGTACTGCACAGTAGATTATCCAGTCTCTGTTTCGTCAGGTCAGTCTTGTGTCTCCAAGTAAGCCTCTTTTTCAGCTTGTTTTAGGGACATGTTTGGAGGCATGATGTGAAAGATAGAGGAAAAATACCATCATGGATAGCCAAGTCTTGCTGCTGACTTCTTCCATGATTGCTGCTACTCCAGCATTTATAAACCTGTATCATGTACCTGGATGGTAGACTGTTCCTATTTGGCAGATTAGGAAACTGAAACCTGGAGAATTTAAATAACTTTTTAAATGTAACTTGTATAGCACATTTTTGTAGTTTATTATTACCTATAGTTTAACTTTTTTTTTTTTTTTTTTAGTTTTTCGAGACAGGGTTTCTCTGTGTGTAGCTCTGGCTATCTTGGAACTCACAGAGATCCACCTGCCTCTGTTTCCTGATTAAAGGTGTGTGCTGCCAACGCTGGGCTGTTGATTCTAATTTTTGATAATCAGTAATGCCTCAAATTTTTTTGAAAAATTTCTTTTCCTTTAAGAAAGGGACATATATGACAATAACAACACTTTAAATATTTACTAACTTTTATTTAATATTTTGTGTTTTAAGGAACTGAAATTACCATTCACTTTTTTAAGTGGCCATATTCATGAACTGAGGATTCATGTACCGTGGACAAAACTGGGCTCCGAACCTGTGGTAATTACCATCAATACAATGGAATGCATCTTGAAACTTAAAGATGGAATCCAGGTAAGAAACTGCTGAGCCGAGCTGTTACTGTTAACTACTTTCCACAGTCATTTTATTTGCTTTTGGGTGTGTCAGCTGTCACATAAATCTTGTATACTTAACTTTCTACATGTCCATTAAAGTAATATAATTACTTACAAAGCTATTTTTAAATTTTGATAAAGTATCTAAAGGGTGTTTTTATATAAATTTTGATTAGTCAGTTGTAACCCTACTAGGGATCATGTAGAGTTCTCATTCCCTGTATCAGCACACTTGATCTTTATTTAATTGGTGTTCTGAGACAAGATCTTGCTTTGTAGACTTTTGTGCTGGGACTATTCTTGGTATGCTTGCTCATCATTGCCTGATTGCTTTCTAGTCTTAAGAGAATTGACAAGTATGATTGAAATGCCATAAGAACTATAAGACAGTTTTAGTGTATCTTAAGTAAATACACTATCTTATCTTAGATAAAAACTTTTAATTTCTGTGAAATTAGGGTTGTTTATGAGCTAAAAATTATTTCCTATTTGAAGTAAATACTTTGTTAGAGTAGCTCATTGGACTTCTATATTTTTTTAAAATTTGTTTATGTGATCTTTGATTCTAAATCTGTATTATCTATTTTCACTTAAATAATGTGATTCTGGGGAATAAATAGACCAGTGTTACATTCTCACAAAAATTTATTTTGTGAACTTTTAGTATTTGAGATTTATTTATAAATCTGTAGTTATATTGCAGCCCAATTTTCTTTTATACTTATACTTGGTAATTAGTAGTCTTTAACCATCATCTGTTACTTGGATTTAAGTTTAGAAAAAAAAAATCTGGACTTAGTTATACCACCCATGTGGTGTTGTACATTAAAAGAGGGAAAATTACCCAAGCACTAAGCATTTTTTCAGTGGGAAGGTAGAAGTTCCAAGGCCAGATGTCCTATAAAAAACACATTTTAAACGAGACAGATTACAACTAATTCCACAGTAGGGGCTGTGGAATCATATTTGTAACACATGACTTAGTACAATCTAGAACTAATATCTGATATTGGTCCATGCAGATGGCTACTGCAGGCTGATCAGATTTCCTCCTTGCACGGTATTTGAGATGTGAGTTTTGTGGTATTTACAGCAAAAGGTCAAGTGTCATAAATGTAAACCACTCTCAAAACAAGTCTTTTTATAAATGTTTAAAATTTTGGCAAGAAAGAATTTTGAAAATTGCATTGACATTTGGACAAATTATTTAGTATTATACACCCCTAGAGAGTAAAACTCAGGTTTATGCTAGTGATTGGAATTACATTTTGACAAAAATCATTACAAATGAAATGACATTTTAATGATATTTAAAACTATTTTCAGGTTTTAAGTTTTGATTAGTAGTTTGTAATAAAGTTAATGCCAAGTGTGAATACAGCTGAAGAGCTCCCCTCAAATGGAGCTGCGTAGAAGAGACGTCTTGGGAAGTTCAGGTTAGAGAGCAGGTACATATGGGCATGTGGAAAAGTTAGTACTAAAATATGATTAAGAGCTGTCTGAGCCTTCATTGTTGTTATTATGCAAATACACAATTTTAACTGCTTTGCTAGGAAGGCATAGCTTGTTTGTAATGTTCACTTAGTCTCACTTTTCCAACACCTGCCTATTGCTTAATTGATGGTGACCTGAAAGCATTACTCAAGTTATTTTGTTTTTAGCAGAGGCCACTTAGGGAAAGAGATTTCCAGTGATTTAGTTTGACTATGGCCAACAGGGTTATAATTGACTGCCTTAACATGCATTTGTAATCCATTATAATTACAAGACTTTTAGGATGTGAAGGTGACCAAGTTGTGTTAGATAAAATGAAGGTTACATTGCTGGTCATGCAAAATCATTTTTGACGTTTAGAAATTCATTAGTAATCCATTTAACTATCTGCTGTCTACTGTGATAGTCACATCTGTGTCAGTCATTGTCCCTACCTTTAAATCCTCTTGACTTGTTACTTTTGACCTATTTTCTTCTCTTTTTGGACTTCATATAACAATTTGATTCATGACATATTATGAACACTCCAGTGTAATCTAATAAAGTCCTGTGAACATAAAACTAAAGAGCTAAAACAGTAAAATAGCTTACATTTAACTGTACATTCCTTTCTTTTCTTTCCCTCCCCCCTCTCTCTCTTTCTCTCTCTCTTTCTTTCTTTCTGTTCAGCCTTTGTGGACTTGTTCTGTAAAATAGGAATAGACTTTCTACACACTTAAAAAATTCCTTGATGGAGATAGCTATATACCTATATCTGTATATATACATATATTTATTTTATTAAATTTTGAAAAGTATCTCTTCAACTTAAGTGAATGGAAATTTATTTTAAAAACTTATTCTGATTTTTGTACCACCTAGAAAGTAAATGTTTAAAATCCGTTTGTTTTGTTTTTTTAGGGTCTAAGTATGTAGCCCTATCTGTCTTGGAACTTGCTGTGTAGAACATGCTTGTCTTGAACTCACAGAAATCCACCTGCCTTAGCCTCCTTAGTGCTGGGATTAAAGGCTTATGCTGCCAGACTTACTCATGTTTAAAATCTTTAAACTTAATAAATGCAATAATTTTTAAGACTGTCTATAGAATTAACTTTATTATTATTAAGATTGAAGAAATTATTTGAACTTACACCAAAGCTTCAAAATATCACAAAAGAACTAATAAGCTTTAAAAAATTTTTTGGTTAGTATATGCAGTTATAAACCCTCCTCGGTATTTGGAGTTATAGAATAAGTTTTTCCCATTATCTTTTCTTGCATTTTTAGATGCTATGAGAATCCCTTATTGGCTTAAAATTTCTGATTAGGGCTCTGGAATTGCCATACTCTGTGGGAGCCCACAGAGGTTTCCTAGTGAGATCTGAGCTTGCTTTACCCAGCAGGGCTGCATAAGGGGATGGATTGACCATGTGGGTGCGTGGTTACCAGGTGTTTGGAAGGGTCTGCACTTGGTTGTGCTTAGGGGAGGTCTTTTGCTCCACCTCTTGGCATTCCTTTAAATAGCCCATTAGAAGTGACAGAAGGTGGTTAAGGATCCAGGCCCTCCTGAGGCTATCCTGTGTCTCTCTCTCCCATCTATATTTCTATCTAAATCTCTTATCCCTCACTCCTCAAGAGTACCCTAGGGGAAAAAATTAGGAGATGGTCTCCCACAATACTCTGTTGGTTTTCTCCTTTTTTCTAGTGTAGACCAATGATGACCTTGATATAATGTAGATAACACAGTCCAGTTTCTGTCTGTAGCCTCTTTTATTTGAAGACTGAGAAGCAAGAATTTTATATATCCCATGGCTAGCACCTTTACTGCCTTTGGAGAAAGGAGCCCTTGCCTTCTTTGATGAGCTCAGTCTTTTGGCATGTATAAGAAAGAGCTCCAAAAGCTGCACACTTGTTAACAAACTTTATAAAAATTCATTATATTATCATGTAGTTGGAGCAATATTTTTAGGTGGATCCTGTGGTTAAGTAACTTCCAGACACTGGCCACATAGCTGCTGCTTGAAAACTTCAGGCCTTGGGTTTGAGTTCTTGTTTCATGTATTGTAACTGGAATGAACAAGTACTTGATTTTGATGTTTTCTGCAAGAAGGTAAATGGAAGCATCAACAAAAGTGAACCCACGTGCAATGCACTGATTTGACTAGACTGGTCAGTAAGTCCCATGGATCCTCTTTCCTCTGTTCTCTGGCACTGGAATTACAGGCAATATGGCACCATAGCCCTCAGCTTTTTTTTTTTTTTTTTTTACCTGAATGATGGGATCTGAACTCAGGCCCTTGTTCTTGGTGGGGAACAAGCACTTTACTAACTGATCTCTGCTAGCCAGCTCCTTTTACACTTTTGTTGTTGTTGTTGCTACTAGGTGTTAGTTTGTGGGGTCTCTCACCCTGGTAGAAAACTTTGTTTCACAGTCTTTTTTCTTTCTTTGTTGTTCATCTTGGGTCATTTCATTGACCAGCATTATCATTATGAAATGCTGTAGCAACACAATTCTTTGGCCTTAACTCCATAATCTTTATTTCTGTTCTCTTTGAACTAATCTGTGGCATTGCTATTGATCTTATTATCCTCTTCCCTTTGCTGCAGATCCCTCTCTGTGCCTTCCTTCAATAATTATCTTTCACTTGCATCTTTTATCTGCATAATCGGCACATTGCTGTCATTGTTTAAAGTGCTTATTTCTTTTCTATACAGCTCCACACAGTTCTTCCAAGAAGCACAAAAATGAAAGGTGAAATGAATATACAACCAACCATTTAAAAATGTACAACTTAATAGATAGTGGTATTATTATATTTTGTATAAAGGTTATTGTATTCACAATGTTTTGTAACTACCAGCACAGTTTAGTTTCAAAACTTTTTCATCACCTCATTAAGATACTCTGTACCTATTGATGCTTGTTTTAATCTGCTTTCTCTCTCTGGGTTTGTATATTCTAGAATGTTACATAAAGTAATAAAATATCTGACATTTGTGTCTAGCATCTTTTGCTTAGCAAGATGTTTTTCAAATGGTCATTTAAGTTGTAGAGTATGTGGTAGTTTAAATGAGAATGGCTCTCATTTGTTTGAATACTTGGTCCCCAGTTGGTGGAACTGTTTGGGAAGGATTGGGAGATGGTGGCCTTGTTGGAGGAGGTGTGTTAAGGGGATGGCCTTTGAGGCTTCAAAAACCTCCTGCCATTCCCATGTGCTCTCTGCCTCCTGCTTGGGGATCCAGGTGGAGCTCTCAGGTGCTGCTTCAGTGCCATGCCCACGTGCTTGCCTCCATGTTTCCCACCACAGTGGTCATTTACCTAACCTTTGAAACTGTAAGCCCAGTTAAACTCAGTCTTTTATAATTTGCCTTGGTCATGGTGTTTTGTCACTGTAATAGAATATTAACTAATACAGAGTAAATCAGCAGTTCATTTTCATGGCTGAATAACATTGCATTACATATATACAAAACAATGTATCCATTTTTTTTCATGGATATAAACATGAGTTATTTTCACTTATTGGTATTATGAAGAGTGATGGGATTACAAGATTTATGTACGAGCTTCTGAAGAAAGTCTTTTGGGTATATCCCCTGGGAAGTGCTTCTGGGTCCATATGGCAGTTCTCTGCTTAACATTTGGATGATTTGCCAAGTTGTTTTCCAAAATAACCCTACCATTTTATGTTCTCCCTTTTAATATTCAAGAGTTTGTTACTGTTTGTTTATATCCATGGAACCAGTTATTTTCCTTTTATTTCACAACAGCCATCCAAGAGAGTAAGTGATATTGCATGTGTTTTTGATTTGTATTTTCATAGTAACTAATGATGTTGAACATCTTTTTATGTTCTTTTTGGCCATTTGTATATCTTTATAAAATGTCTTTGAGTAAAATATACATATTATGACTTTTTTTGTTTTCCTTCCCTCCCTCCCTCCCTTGCTCCTTCCCTGCTTCCTTTCCTTCCTTCTTTCTTTTCTTTCTTCTTTTTGAGACAGGGTTTTACTTTGTAGCCCTGGATGGCCTATGTAGACCAGGCTGGCCTTGAACTCCACAGATCTGTTCATCTGTCTCCTGAGTGCTGGGATTAAGGGCTGGCCTCTATTCCACTTTTAAATGTATAGTGGCATTATGTACTTGCCTATTCATTGCCATTCAGTTTAAGTTGGTAAGCAACTTATGGTTTGAAAGAAAATGGCCCCCATAGAGAGTAGCTTGTTGGAGTAGGTATGGTCTTATTGGAGGAAGTGTGTCACTGTGGGTGTGGATTTGAAGTCTCCTATGCTCAAGCTTCACCCAGTGTAGTAGAGTTCAATTCCTGTTGCCTGCAGATCAAGATGTAGAATTGTCAGCTACCTCTCTAGCACCATGCCTGCCTGCATGCTGCCAAGCTCTCTGCCATGAAGATAATGGACTAAACCTCTGAAACTGTAAGCCAGCCCCAATTAAATGTTTTCTTTTATAAGAGTTGCCATGGCCATAGTGTCTCTTCACAGCAATAGAAACCCTAATAGACAGAAGTTGGTACCAGGGACTGGGGTATTGCTGTGATAGGCCTGACCATGCTTTTGTTTAGAGGAATTTGGACTTTAGAAGTTTGGATTAGGAAAGCATTTGAAAGCTTTAAGTGCTGCTTAGTGGGCTATCCTAATAGGAATATGGAAAACAGTGCTGCTGAAGGTGGTTTGAACTATGGAGGTCTGGCTCAAGAAGTTTCAGAGGAGAAGAATGTTAGTTTGTGGCCTAGCGACCAGTCTTGTGATATTTTGGTGAAGAATGTAGCTACTTTTTGCCCTTGTTCAAAAAGTTTGCTTGAGACTAAGGTGAAACATTTTGGATTCATTTCATTGGCAGAGGAAATCTCAAAACAGCCTAGTATTGACTCTGTCCTGTGGTTATTAATATTAATTCAAATGAAGATTTATAATGAAAAGGAGCAAGATGAGCAGGGAAAAATACAAAATGTACAAATTGAGGAGGAAAGGAGCACCAATAAGTGGAATGGAGCTAAGTCCTGTGTTCAAGGAGATAAACAGATTAAGAAATGGAGTAAAGGAGGCAGGGTTTGCGTTGATATCCAAAGTGCCTCTTGCCCTTGATGATTGGGTGGGTGCCCAGGTTCTGGGCCCCAACCTGGGTCTGTGCTGATGTCCAAGGGCCACCCTATAGCTGGTGTGATGCCGATGTGAGTGGCCTGTGCTGCCACTTGTGACCATGGTGGCATCAGGACCTGGGCTGCTGCAGCTGACGATGTCTGGGTCCATGGCCCTGTTGTAGCAGGGGTCTGTGTTGATGTCTGTGACCCATGTCACCACCAAAGGCCACATGGATGTCTGGGTTCTGGGCTGCCACCTGTGCCATGTTGGCCACTGAGGGAGGTGCTGTGCTTGGAGCCTTTCCAATCTGAGTGGACTGCACTGCCACCCGTGGCCAGGGTGTCCACCAGGCCCCAGCTGCTGCTGCCAGGGGCCATGTCTGGGTCTATGGCCCTATTGCAGCCAGGGTCTCTATTAATGTCAGTGGCTCCTGTTACCACTGAAAGCTGTGTAGATGCCCAGAATATGGGCCGACACTAGAGGCCATATCAGTGCTTGAGGGTCATGCTGCTACAGGGGCCATACAGATGAGGTGGACTGCACTGCCACCTGGAGCCATCATGGCATTCGGGCCCTGGCTGCAGCCTGTGGCCATGTGTGAGTCCTTGGTCCTACTGCAGCTAGGGTCTGTGCTGATATCCATGGCTCCTGGTATCATTGAAGGCTGTGCAGATGCATGAGGTCTGGGGTGCTACCTTTGCCATGATGACATCCAGGCCGTAGAGGGTGTTAAGGACCATGTCTGGGTTCACAGTCCTACTGTAGCTGGGGTCTGTCTTGATGTACATGGCCTTCGTTCCCATCAGTGGCCACAAGGATGCCCCGCTTCCAGGTTTCCACCTGTGGCCATGTTGGGGTTTGAGGAATATGCAGCTGCTGGGGCCATGCTGACCTGAGTGGCCTGTGCTCCTACCCATGGCCATGGAGTTGTCCGAGCCTGCTGCTGCCAAGGGCCCCATCTGTTTCCACAGCTCAGGTTACCACCAAAAGCAGTGCAGATGCCTGGGGTTGACACCTGCGGCCATGTTGACGTCTGGGTCCGAGCTGTGCCTGGGGCCCATGTCTGGGTCCATGGCCCTACTGCAACCAAATCTGTGTTGAGGTCTGTGGTTCCTGTTGCCATGGAACCTTGTGACTGCTTGGGATCTCTACCTCCACCTGGGACCATATTGGAGTCCAGGGACCACAGGAACCATGCAGCTGCCGATCTGAGAGGCCTAAGCTGCTACCCAGGGCCATTTGACATACAGGCCCAAGCTGCTGCTGCTGGCCACATTTGGGTCGGTGATCATGTGGCAGCTGGGCTCTGTGTTGATGCCCGTTGCCCATGTTAATCACAGGGCCCCATGCAAACCATATTTTAAACCATGAGTTGAAGTCCAAGGACTTCACTGAGTGGTCCTACCCCACTCTGGTTCTGGGATAATGGACCAATGACCCCAGCACAGGAAAGCTGGCTCTGCCCCTAACAGGAGAGCTGGCCCCCCATACTTGGGAAAGATGGTTCCACCTCCCAACATGAGTGTTCTGGAGCTGGCTCCACCTCTTATCCAAGGGGAGTGGTCCCAAGGACCCAGACTGACCAACTCAGCAGCCACCCAAGTACACATCCAGGGCTTTGAGCTAGCACACTCAAACATCTACCCCATCTATGACCTGCTGGAGTTTGTGAAGGGACTGGTCCTGAAGAACCATGGCTGCATGGTCTACATGACTCAGGGCAACAGCAGGATGTCCAGGGAGTTTCCATGGGGGTCCAGTGTTGATGGTGTGCTGGAGGCCAGAGGCCTTGAACCTGGCCAACAACATATTATACAATGAACATTTGCAAGGAAACTTCATGATACACAGCAACTCCCAAGACCACTAAGACAAATGAAGAGGTAATAGAGAGGCAAAGATGGAGGAGCTAAGTTTTTCCTTTTTTTGTTTTTTTGGTTTTGTTTGCTTGTTTGTTGGTTTGTTTTTTTTTTTTAAATTGAAATTGATATTCTTGTTTTTTACTTTTTATTTTATTTTTTTTATCTTATTATTTCTATTTTAGTTTTTCTTTGGGAGGGACACTACAAGGGTGAGGGGTGGATGCAGAGGGACTGGGAGATAGGTGGGATTGGGTGCATGATGTGAAATTCCCAAAGAATCCAAAAAAAAAAAAAAAGAAATGGAATAAAGGGCATGGTGACCTCAGAGCAAGATCTCGCCCAGCTAAGCTTCCAGCTTTTGAAAAGGGTTTAAAGAAAAGCTCAGAGCCCAGGATGGTGGTGTACCTCTTTAATCCCCACACTCCTGAGGCAGAGGCAGAGGGATCTCTGAGTTTGAGGTCAGCCGGGTCTACAGAGCAAGTTCCAGGACAGCCAAGCTGATGCAATGAAGGAAACCATGGGAAACATAGAGCTGGTGAAGATGTAATTGAATGAAGGGAGCATATTCCAGTCCCAGCAAGCAGTAGAACTTGGCATCTTAGGCTCCATAGTTCTGGAGTCAAGGATAGAAGAACGGGATTATGGAATTTGCTTCTGCAACTAAGGAAAGCTGCTGAGGCCAGGTATGTGTCAGGGTTGTCTCTGAATGGAAGTCTAGAGAGGCTGTTTATTGTGTGAAGCTGTGAAGATGAAGCCTGGATTGTCTTGAAGACCCCAAGATGTTGGAGATTGTAGAGCTGTGGGATACCTGCTGAGGAGAGCTGATGGAGTGGAACCAGCCCAAGAGAAAGAAGTGTGTTGCAGTTAACAAAGTTGAAAGGAGTTGGAGATCTGAAGAGCAGCACTTTGACATGAGATATGGAGATACAGAATTTGGAGTTTGCCCAGCTGATTTTTGGTCTTGCTTTGGTCCAGCATTTATTTGCTGTGCTCCCTTCCCTATGTTTTGGAATGGTAAAGTATATCCTGTGCCATTATATGTTGGAAATATATGATCTGTTTTTTGATTTTGATTTTATAGGGGATTATAGATAAGATATTGCATGAATCTCAGAAGAGTCTTTGAACTTTGGACTTTTAAACAATGCTGATACTATGATAGACTATGGGGACTTCTGAAGTTGTACTAAATGCATTTTGCATTATGATGTGGCTACAAGCCTATGGGGCCAGGGAGTGGAAATGAAAGAAAATGGCCCCCATGTAGAGTCCACCATTAGGAGGCGTGGCCTTGCTGGAGGAAGTGTGTCACTAGAGGTGGGCTTGAGGTCTCAGAAGCTCCTACTAGGCCCAGTGTTTTCTCTCTCCCTGAGGATCAGTGTGTAGCTCTCAGCCACTGTCCCAGCTCCATGAGTGCCGCCGTGCTGCCACCATGACGATAATGGATTACCCCTCTGTCTAAACTGTAAGCAACCCTACAATTAAATGCTTACTTAACTTATTAAGCACTTGCTGTCAAGCCTGAGGACCTGAGTTCAATTTTAATTGAGTTAAATTTTAATTAATTAAAAAAGAAACACTTTGCTCCTCTGTCTTTCCATTGCCTCTTTGTTCCTCTTAATGGCATTGGGAGCTGCTGTGTATCATGTAGTATACCCTTTTGTCCAAACAGCTTTCCTTGAAAATTTTCATTGTGTAATATGTTGTTGGCCAGGTTCAAGGCCTCTGGCCTCCAGCACACCATCAACACTGGACCCCCATGGAAACTCCCTGGACATCCTGCTGTTGCCCTGAGTCATGTAGACCATGCAGCCATGGTTCTTCAGGACCAGTCCCTTCACACATTCCAGCGAGTCATAGAATGGGTAGATGTTGGGGTGTGTCAGCTCAAAGCCCTGGATGTGTGCTTGGGTAACTGCTGGATTGTCTGTGTATTTTCACAGCAGTAGAACAGTGACTAAAATATTAGTTTTAGGATTATCAAATCAATTTTTAGTTTAGCTGCTGAAACAATTAGAATATCTAAAAATAAAAGTAAAATACCAAAGCAGATAACCTTTGGGTGGGTAAAAGTATAAATAGAGCATACAACATAGTTTGAAAAAAGTCTAAGAATTTGGGAGTAGAAGAAATCATGGCTTTCTGAATGTTTACCTGTGTCTGGTGTCTAGAAATAGTGGAAGGAAGACTTTAATTTATCTCTTTGGAATGTACCACTTTACTGTAAAGATGTGATTTTAAAAGTACATACAATAACAATAACAACAATAGCAGCAACACCACAAACTCCAAACAATCTGACTTGTCTCTCTCAGGTTACAAATGAGCCTGAAATTGATGTTGCTTGAATATCAGAGTTGGCTTACATGTTTCCACACAGTCACTCATCCTCTACTTACTGAGGAAGTTGTCACTGTTGTTGGCTGTAGATAGAAATCTGTGGACTTCTGTTGTATTTGCTTATCCTTTTTGATCTGGAAAAGGTATATATTTATTTTTATTCTTTTATAGCTTTTTAATGAAGAAGAAATACTTGGCTAGAATCTAGGAAGACTAGTTTCGTGAGGGTTCTTTAAGAGCATCATTATGAATGAGTGAACATTGGGGTTGTAATAGAGGGACCAGTGTGACCTTAATTACAGTGTCCAGTGCTGTGAGCACTCTAATTTACATGCCTAAGTGCTCTTAGAAAAGAAAATGTGGTTTGAGACTTCATGGCCTGCTGGTGGTTGCACATTTTCTCTTTGCGGCTCATTTTTTGCCGTTCTAATTGTTCCTTTCCATTAAAGCTAGCAAAGCCATAGATTGCAGCTTCCATCTGTTTGTTTCTGTTTGCTCCACAAGTTCAATATGCAGTAATTTCTTGAGTTAGATCTGATGATTAGATGCCTGTTATTTTCTTCCTTAAATATATTCATTTTAAAAATAGCTATAGCCTCTGTGTGTGTGTGTGTGTGTGTGTGTGTGTGTGTGTGTGTGTGTGTGGGTGGATGAGCGGCACACGTATGACAATCAGAGGACAACTTGTGGGCGTTGTTTCTCTTCCTGCCAGTGATTCCTGGAAACTGAATCTAGGCATTCATGTTTGGTGGCAGGTGCCTTAACCCACTGAGCCATCTTGCCGTCTGAGCTTACTTGTTTTGTCATGACTTTCTTTTTAGTTTTTCGAAATTATACTGAGCCTTTGTGTCTCAGCTGAGTTTTGTTTCAGTAGCCTTAAGATTTTTTTTTAATTTAAAAGTTATTTTATGTGTATGAGTGTTTTGCCTGTTCATAGAGGCCAGAGAGGGCATCAGGTCAGGTCCCCTAGAACTAGAGTTACAGGTGGGTGTGAGCCACCATATGGGTGCTGGAATTGAGCCTGTGTCCTCAGAATGAGCAGCCAGTGTTTGTAACCACTGAGCCATCACTTTAGCCCCTGGAGTTGGGCTTTACTAATCTGACCAGTACTGTCTGTTAATTGGAGTGTTTCAGATTTTTATATTTCTTGTACTTTTTAATATGGTTAGGTTTAAGTTAATGTCTTTTGTGTTCCATTGACTGTTCTTTTTTTATTTTTCCCCTTTTGGATTGAGTTGTACAGTCATTCTCCTTTATTTCTTGTTTGTCTTTCTGTGAGTTCTATCAGTGGCCAGTTGTGGTATGGAAATACTAAATGGAAAATTCCTAAATAAACAATTCATGTTTTAAACTGCACATCATTTTTGTTAGGATCATGAAGTCTCTAGGACATGGGATAACCCCTTTTTCCCCAGCATATCCATGTAGTATATGCTACCCACCTGTTAGTTCCATGGTAAAAATTCAGTGAAGCTTCATGGTTCTGCAGTGCTTATGTTCAGATAACCTATTTTACTAAAAAATAATTCAAAAGAGCAAGAATAATTGTATGATATTTTGATTGTATTCAGACAAATAAAGCTTGCTTGGAGTCAGAGGGCAGAGCTAGCCACTAGCTGACTTAAATTAACCATAGAGGTTTGGATGGCTGTAGACAGAGAGGAGACAGGAAATAAGTAGTAAGGTGGGATGGAGAGAGGATCTCAGCCCTTTTGGACAGAGGGACCGTGGAGGTAGGAGGCGACTCTGATCTTTTAGGTTCTTACTCTGATATCTGACTCCTGTTTTTTTTTTTATTGATAAAGATTAGATTAATGCTTCAAGTAATGATACTTGCAATTTTGATATGGCATAATTATAATTTATTTTTGATACAGGGTCTCACGTTGCTTAGGCTGACCTCAAACTCTTGACTATGTAGCTGAGGATGACTTTTAACTCCTGTACTTCCTGCTGTGGTCTACCAAGTGCTGGGATTACAGGCATGTGCTACCATGTCTAGCACAATTCAGTTATGAGTAGTTATTTTTAATGTTACTCAAAAAAATTTACAAATTAAACTTCATTGTAAATACGTTTATAAAGGAAAAACATGATTTCTCTATTAGGTATTTGTTTCATTGCTGCAACAAGATACTTGACAGAAACGGCTTAAGGAAGGAAGATTTCCGTCTCCAGAGAACACCGTCAGTCATGGCGAGGAGGACAGGGAGGCAGAACCAGAGGCTGGGCATAGTGCGTCTACAGTCAGGAGCAGAGAGCAGTGAATGTTTGTGCTCAACTGCTTTCTCCTTTCCCCTCCTTCACCACATCCCTGGAACCGTAGAACCCGTGTGTATTCCCACTTCAGTTACCCAATCCTAAAGCACCCTCATAGACATGCCAGAGATTTGTTTCCATGGTGATTGACAAGATTAGCAATCAGATTCCAGTCTCTATAGGTCTTCTGTTTATCTACTTATCCATTTAGTTTTTGGGTATGATATGTGTTTGTTTGTGTACATACTATGATGCGTATGTAGAAGCCATAGAAGCCAAAGGACAACGAAGGTTTGAGGCACCTTGTTTGAGGCAAAATCTGTTTTCTTTTGTTTGCTAACGCACATGCTAGGCTGTCTGCCTTTAAGCTTTGGGGATTTTCCAGTCTCCACCTCCCACTAGAATTACAGATGTGTGCTACGGTGCCTGGGTCTACATGGGTTCTAGGGATTCAAACTCAGGTCCTGATGCTTGCACGGCGGACAGTTCACCCACTGAGCTGTCTCCTTACCCTGCTTCATTTCTTGTTCGTGTGTGTGTGTGTGTGTGTGTGTGTGTGTGTGTGTGTGTGTGTGTGTGTGTTGGGTGCATTCGTGTCATGGCGTTTGTGTGGATGTTTGAGGACAGTTTAAGGGAGTCACTTTTCTTCTCTCACCATGTTGGGTCTGGGGACTGAACTCAGGTCCTCAGGCTTGACAGCAAGTGCTTTAGCTCACTGAGCCATCTTGCTGACTGCAGCTTCTTTTTAATAAAATGGTTAGTTAATCTCTAAGTCACATATGTTTATGGGAAATATAAGAAATACTATTTTTCCTGTAAATAAAATTACTATAGCATTGGCAATAAAAATACTAATTCAGGAGGGGAAAATGTTCTTAGGGTTTTCTTTATGTGCTGCTTCCTATTAATAGAGTATTTTCATATGTATCCGGGAAAACCCAGTAAGAGTAGATACATGTGGTATTGTGTTCCCCAAAATATTGTGTACCCTAATAAACTTACCTGGGGTCAGAGAACAGAAAAGCCACTAGATACTTAGGATAGGCAGTGGTAGCACACACCTTTAATTCTAGCATTCCAGAGGCAGAAATCCGTGTGTTCAAGGATACAGCCAAGCATGGTGACTCACACCTTTAATCCCAGAAAGCAAGCCTTTAATCCCAGGGAGTGGTGGTAGAAAGCAGAAAGGTATATAAGGCGTGAGGACCAGAAACTAGAAGCTTTTAGCTGGTTAAGCATTTGACTGGTTAAGCTTTCAGGCTTCTAGCAGCAGTTCAGCTGAGACTCATTCTGGATGAGGACTCAGAGGCCTCCAATCTGAGGAAACAAGATCAGCTGAGGATCCGGCGAGGTGAGGTAGCTGTGGCTGGTTCTGTCTCTCTGATCATTCAGTGTTCACTCCAATACCTGGCTCTGAGTTTTTTGTTAATAAGACTCTTTAAGATTCGTGCTACAGATACACCTTTAAGAAAACTCAATAAGTTAATATTATCCTTTTCTTATAGTCAAGTGAGATGAAATTTAAACTATTGGAAAATATGGTCTCTCGAAAAATGAGATGCATTTAATTTTTAGTCTTTATTACATAAGTATGCATGTTTTCTTATAAAAGTTAAAGGTATTGAGACCTTTCCTTTACCATTGTTTAAAATATCTGAATATGTATGGATAGTCTAGAGTAAACGTTAGAGAATTGTAACTACTGGACAGGATTCCTCATTAATTCAAACAAGAGCATGGTAGATAGTATGCTTTTGCTTTCTTCCTATAGCTCTTCTTTAGGAGCCAAAGTCCCCTTCATAAAAAAAAAAAAAAAAAAAAAAAAAAAAAAATTTGAAATGCATCATTATTATCTAAAAAAAATTCTTGCTAATAGTATTATGTATAATTTGATGTTTCTGATTTTACTTAAATTATTTAAGGTCTTAAGTGGATAAGTTGGCTTCAGTAATACTGTTGAGAGTAATTCTGTGCTTGACTGAAGATTGACCTGAAATACATCTTTTTCTACTTTCATACTAAACACGTCTTGCATTGGTGTTACTGATTGATGGTTGTGCTGAGGGTCCATCCCAGAGCCTTCAGACGCCAAACCAGTGCTAACTCTGCTAGCCTCTGGAAGTCATGCATGGTCACTAGGTGCTTGTGATGTTTTGTCTGCATGCTCATCTCTTTCCTCTTTTACTTTTGATCTTATTATGTTGGCCAGCTTCTACTCACTCATATGGTTAGAACATGGTGTTTAAGATTGTGGGAAGCTGTGTATATTATTTCTTTCTAGAATTTTTTTTTTTTTTTTTTTTTTTTTGAGACAGGGTTTCTTTGTGTAGCTTTGGAGCCTTTCCTGGAACTCACTTTGTAGACCAGGCTGGCCTCGAACTCACAGAGATCTGCCTCCTGAGTGCTGGGATTAAAGGTGTGTGTAACCACTGCCCGGCTCTAGAAATATTTATAGTTTCCTTTTTCCCTGTCTCTCTGGACTTGTTCAGCCTCTTTATTGACTGCTTATTTACTTTTGAGTCTTAGTCTCACTGAGTAACCGCGATTGGTTTGGAACTTAGCATGTAGCCCAGGCTGGACTTGCGCTCATAGCCTCCTGTCTGCCTCCAAGCATTGTCATTACAGATGTGCCCTGATACCCTCTGCTGCTCTGCCTGTTTTTAATGGACTCTGTCTTGTCTGTTCTCTTTGCCTCTTCTCTTACTGAAACTCAGTTAAGGGAAGAGGAGTGCCGCATTTTCTTGGCAGTGCTTTTTTGTCGGTCATGAAGTTTGAACTCCCCTCCATCTGTTTTTACAGGTTCTCTCATAATTCAGATATATTTATTTGTGGTCTGAATTTTTTGCCTAGGTAATAAAATCAAATCACTAGATTATAAAATGTCTTCAGCTTGAATCATAGCTACATTTTAAATAGTACATTTTAAATGGAAACAGATGGTTTAGATACTGGTCATGACTCTGTTCCTGAGCCCATGGCTTGTTTTGTAAATGAGAGTTTTAAGACATGGTCATAGTTATTTGATTGCTGCCCTCTGTGAGTGTTCTCATACTTCAGCAGCACAGATGAGTAGAAACAACAGAGCATATATGGTTTGCAAGCCCTGAGCATTTAGTGTCTGTCTTTTTACAGAAAAAGTCTTGTTTTAAAGTTACATAATTATTTGAAAATTTCATTTAAATTAAAAATATAAAATATATTTTCGGGCTGGAGAGATGGCTCAGAGGTTAAGAACACTGGCTGTTCTTCCAGAGGTCCTGAGTTCAATTCCCAGCACCACATGGTGGCTCACAACCACCTGTAATGAGGTCTGGTGCCCTCTTCTGGCATGACATGCAGACAGAACACTGTGTACATAATAAATAAATAAAATAAATCTTTAAAAAAAAATATTTTCATAGGAATTTTTATATTGATGATTATTAAACATTAGATAATCTGTATACATTTTTATTGAGTTGATACTTCATTGAAAAGTTACTGTATGTGTTACATTAATATTATGATAAGAGACAATTTAGCAAGGTAAATGTTAGATTAACATATACTGTGATATCCATGTAACTAGAACCCTGTGTAGTCATTTTGTGTTAACCAGAGACAGGGAAATGAGGTAATGAATTATTAAAATCAAATTATTAGAATATATGTCAAAAGTTGTTATAGAGAGAGACTGTTCATCTATGTGTTTATATAGGTTTTAAGGTTTTGGATACACACACACACACACACACACACACACACTTGACTTCACAAAAGGTTTATCAACACGTATTACCTCGGCAGTACAGAGCACCTGCAGTATTGATATTGGGTGATACTGGACTTGCTTATCTAAATTCTATGAAGTTTCTTTCCCTTTGACATTCTTTTTTTTTTTTTTTTTTCCATCTTTGTGTTAGTTCCTTTCAAGGACTGAGACTTTATTATTGGTTTCATATGTAGAGCTTGGTAACTGTCTTCTGCTGTTCCTGATGGCTGGCTGAGAGTCCTTTGTCATTTTCAAGCTTTTGAGTGCCAGAGACTTACAGGCTGGTCTTAAAGCCCCCAGGGTCTCATAGTTCTTACTCCTGAACACTACAGAGGCTTATGGTCTGAGGTTTTGAGCCAGAGACTAATAACTTTTAGGTGTTCATCAGAGGTGTGTTGTACTAGACTATAGATGCCAGCTTCTAGCAACTCAGTGTTCAGCGTCTAACTTAGGTTTTGGGAACAGTCGTTAGTGGTACAGCAGCCCCTGAGCTTTGGGTATCAAGACAGTAGCTCTTAACATAGAGCATCTCTGCCTTTTCCTGAGAGCAGGGCTTCCAGTCTTGTCTCTTAGGACCATTACCTTCTGGAGTTAGTTCGCGGCCGCAGTGTCTTGTGTCTTCCAGCCATCTCCTTTGCTGGTGCTCTTGCTGCAGCTCTAGGGCATGTCTTCCCTTGCTGTTACTAGTCGTCCCCTCTGCCTGTTGTAGCAGTTAAACAAGTGTAGGGGCTGACAGACGGCTAGGCAGTGAAGAGCATGTACTGCTTTTGTGGAGGACCTGAGTTCAGTTCTCAGCGCCCATGTGGAGTTGACTCACAGTCACCTGTGATTCTAGGGTATCCAGTGCCCCCTTCTGCAGAGGGCACCAGTACTCATGTACACACACACACACACACACACATACACGGAGGGAGGGAGGGAACTAAAAAGAAATCATAAAAATAGATCAAACTACTTAGGAGAAGCCCTATCTGGTGGGTCAAGGATGGGAAGTACAGGTGTGTGGGGTGGAAATAGGATGCAGCTTGTTTGAGAAACTTGACTGTCCCAACAAGACAAATAGCCTGCTGATGAGACAAGTAGTCTTCTCAGGTAACTAAAAGAAGTGTGTGTGTGTGTGTGTGTGTGTGTGTGTGTGTGTGTGTGTGTGTGGCTTGTGTTCAGGTTGCAGTTCTGCCCTCCCAAGCCATACAGATCACCATTGACAAGCTTTGCTTATGAGTCAGTCACAAGCCTCACATGACACCTACATCACAAGCTTTTTTCTGAGTCTTTGGGGAGGGGCTCCCCCATCTGACCTCAATGAGAACAACGGAAGGGGGAAGGGTCAGCTAGAGTCAACTGAGGTCTCATGCTTGGTGTCTTCTGAAGTCTGTGTGATGTCTACAGCAAGGCTTGCAGAGTGGTCATGGCCACTTGATTTCACTGCTCCTAGAAGCTGGAGCAGCTTTTCTTCAGGACCGTGGAGTGTTCAAAACAGCTGGTTGTCAGAGAAGGGACTGCTTCATTGAAAGACCCTTATACGAGGCCTGGTAGAAGGGAGGGGTCTCACAGCTGTCAATCACATAGAATAAAGAAAAAAACAGTAAAGGTGGTTACAGGGAAGGCCTGCCAGTCATGGAACTGACATTCTCAGCTGCTTAGTCTCTAGCTAAATACCCTTAGGACAAGTGGGGTCCTTCAAATCCCTCTCCCGGTCTTGTGTGGCCGTTCTGGATCCTGTAGTCTTCACTCACTTCCGGCAACCTCTGGCTCTTGAGCAGAGCCGTGTTTCCCCTGCATTCTCACTCACAGCTTGAGTCACCTCATGACTCCCTTCATGCTTTGATGCTAGCATTTCTTCCCTCAGTGTTTCCGTTTGTCTCCTCAGGCGTGTTATCAGAAGAACAAATCCTTCTCTTTGTATTGGAAATCTAAAGTTTCAAATCTTTTGACTTATTTAGATGAGTCCTGAATTTTTTTGAGACAGGGTTTCTCTGTGTAGTTTTGGTGCCTGTCCTGGATCTCACTCTGTGGCTCAGGCTGGCCTCGAACTCACAGAGATCCGCCTGCCTCTGCCTCCCGAGTGCTGGAATCAAAGGCATGCGCCACCACCGCCCGGCCCAGAGTCCTGAATTTTTATCTGATCTCCATTCCTACATAGTCATATTTGTTGGTATGATGTACTTCCTGGAAATGCCCTTTAACGTTTATTATTTTACTTAAAAATTATATCCTTTAGGAAAACTCACTTGTTCTCCCCCGCGTTAGGATAGTGTGGAGTTTAGGAAGAAGTATTTTCACATCCAATTCATGATCAAGTATCTATTTTTCAAGCCTCGAATCAGTGGGCCTCATCAGCATCATTTTCAAAGTCTGGTCATAGTCCACAGTCTTTTGGCTCCTGAGAATGAGGTAGAGTTATCAGCTGAATTAGGGCATTAAAAGCAGATGACTCCTTTGGGGTCAGGGAACGGCATAAGGGTAGTGGGAGGAGTGAGTCAGTCTCGGAGTTTATGGGTCTCATTTTAGACCTCTGTGTTCTGGGCGCTAATGTTTAATCCTTTTTTTGTGCATGTCTGTGTTGTACATGCATGTGTATATGTATATAGGCGTGTGTGTTGTACATGCATGTGTATATGTATACAGGCATGTATGTGTTGTACATGCATGTGTATATGTATGCAGGTGTGTGTGTTGTACATGCGTGTGTATATGTATACAGGTGTGTGTGTTGTACATGCGTGTGTATATGTATACAGGCGTGTGTGTTGTACATGCATGTGTATATGTATACAGGCACACTCACTTGTGCTTTCATTGTTGAGGTCAGAGATTGAAGTTGTGTGTCCTCCTGGAATGCTTTCCACTTTGTTTTATGGTAGAGGGTCTTTCACTGAACCTGGAGCTTGTCAACTTTGGCTATTCTGGCCAGCCAGTGAGCTCCAGAGTTCCACCTGTCTTTGCCCCCCAGTCCTGCCTGGTCCGCAGCTGCTCAGACCCAAGTAAGCACATAGAGGCTTATATTAATTAAATTGCTCGGCCATTAGCTCAGGCTCACTACTGACTAGCTCTTACACTTAAACTCAGCCAATTTCTGTTAATCTATATGTCGCCACGTGTTCCGTGGCTTTACCTATGTGCCGTTACATGCTGCTCCCTGGATGGCGGGCTGGCGTCTCCTGACTCAGCCTTCCTCTTCCCAGAATTCTCCTTGTCTGCTTATCCCACCTATACTTCCTGCCTGTCTACTGGCCAGTCAGCATTTTATTAAACCAGTGTACAGAAGCATTATCCCACAGCAGCCCCCAGCACTGGGGCTGCAGAAGGTACTGCTGCCCAGCTTTTTATGTGGGTGCTGAGGATCTGAACTAAGGTTGTCTGCTTGTACAACAAACAGTTGTACTGACTTTAGTTAATTCAACTAGAGTCATCTGGGAAGGGGAACTTTAATTGAGGAATGCCCCCAACAGCTAGGCCTGTGGACGTGTCTCTGGGGGCATTTTCTTGATTCATGATTGATGTGGGCAGGCCTAGCCCACTGTGGGTGGTGCCATCCCTAAGCAAGGCGGGCCTGGCTGGATAAGAAAAGCTGAGCAAGCCAGGGGAAGCCGACCAGAAAGTGCCCTCTGTGTCCTCTCCGTCAGCTCCTGGTCCTGGTTCTGGCCTGTCTTTCCTCAAGGAGGGACTGTGGCCTGCAAGGGAGTGAACTTCCCTTTCCAGTGTTTGTCAGGGCTCTGAAAGCAAATGCGAAGAGCGTTTATCTTCTGAGTCATCTATCTCCTCAGGTCTGTGTAAGAAGGCCGCATTGGTGCTCCCTCACCACTCAGGTCTCTGAGGTTTTGCAGCTATTACTCACTGGCACCTCTGCTTTGGATGTTTTCTTCATGTTGCTGCCTTCCCCTTGCAGGCCTTATTTCTTACCAGCAGGTAGAATGAATACCTAATTCAGGGATACCACATCGGCCTGTTCTCACAGCATCCTGTTTTATTGCTCTCGATAGTGCCTAAACTTGGGCTACTCAGTTCTCATTTTCATAAGAAGTAAGCTGTTTCCCTTTTCCTCTTTTATTCTTCCTTCTCCTTTCCTTTCTTCTAGTAAAAAATCTTTTCAACCTCATGTTCATCGTGATGCTTTCATGGCCCCTCAAGCTCTGGTCAGGATTGTGGGGTAGTTTTGAGCCATCATCTCCTTAATGCTTTAATATCCTCATCTTTAAAATGAGGATATTCTTGTATTCATTGGTTTGAATAGGAAGAGAGTGAGAGGTGTGAGTATATGTTTTGACAATGTGATAATTTGAGAGTATCATGAACATAGATTTTTCTTATTTTTTCTTTCCTACCTTACCTTACTCCTTAGGTTTTTAAAAGGGAAGTCTTAGTTGCCTTATTCTGTAAATCCTTGCTGCTCAGCACATACAAGTGTTCAATGAGGGAAGGAAACTCTTCTTTATACCACATGCTACTACAGATTAGGTCTGAAACTGCTCTGTTTTAATGTGTGTATCTGGACAGAGGTACCACTTACTCTATTATATGTTTTCTCAAAGTGCTCAATATATACTTTTCTTTGCTCAACTATTACTTGTTCAGGAAAGTACACATTAATGTATATTGTAGTAAATTAAGTGCCCAGAATCTAAATTCTGGTAATTATTATATGATATAATGTGGTTTTGGTCATTTTGCCTCTCTCTATATACTTTCTTCCCCAAATTTCTACTTATTTCGTTTTCCAAATTCAGTGGTTCAAGAAAGGAGTATACAGAGAATTGTCACAGACCTCAGTAAAGAAGAATTATTCAGTGTGTTACTGCTGACTGGCATGGCTGGATTGTAATGTAGCCAGAACAGTGTCCTGTGTGAGGGAGTTGAAGAGAAGACAAAAAGACTGGCTGAGAACAGGAGCTCTTGTCCTGTAACCCGGTAGTGTGGATCTCAGAGAAGATGGGCCCCACCACCTAGATGTGTTCTCAGTCACTACACTTTTATTACTAAACTGTGGACTACTAAATGGTACTCTTGGCTTTGGTGACAAATTAGTTATTTCTTTGCTTTTTGAGGTAATTAAGTGCAGAATGAAGGTTGTCATTTTCTTTCCTACCCTAATTGCTTGTTAAAGCCTATATGCATAAATGAATTTTGGGCTTAAGTCTCTGACCCATGAATGTTTTAAGAATGCATTAAAACTAAGGGAATGACCCAAATTAAGTTCAGTACAGCTCTTAGTTTTTAGGGATGAGCCAGAGATTCCCACTTAAAACATTATTATTTGTGTGTGTGTGTGTGTGTGTGTGTGTGTGTGTGTGTGTGTGTGTTTGTGCATATGTATGTATATGTGTGATCCTGGAGGCTAGAAGAGGGTGTTCGATCACCTGGAGCTGGAGTTATAGGATGTTGTGAGCTGTCTGGTGTGGCTGCTGGGAACTGACTCCTGTCTTCTGCAAGAGCTGCAAGGGCTCTTAACTCCAGAGCCATCTCTCAACTCTGAGGTTCCCATTTTTGTCACGAGGAATAGTAAAATATTTTCTGTGGTTCCTTTTATCCTTCCAAGCAAACATCTGAGTTGGCTTCTGCTTTTCTGGCACCCTAAAGGGTATTGGTGCTCTTTGGGATGCCTTTTGATCTGAGCATTATAATGCCTATTACCTGAGAGGACTGAAGAGGAGTGTTCCTGAGTCTTATATTAGTTTATTTCCAAAATCTTTTCAGTGTCTCAGGAGCTCTTGGTGTCTAGAGCTGCTGGGTCTTGGGGAATATTATTTTAAGGTGTGTTACTTTTGTTTATATTGCATTTGTTTAACTCTGTGAAGCTGTGTTACTGTTCCTCATGGTCTAATAAAGAACTGAATGGCCAATAGCGAGGCAGGAGAAAGGATAGGTGGGGCTGGCAGGCAGAGAGAAGATATAGAAGGAGAAATCTGGGAAGAGAAAGGAGAAGGAGCCAGAGAAGGAGGAGGACCCCAGGGGCGAGCCATCTAGCTGCACAGAGTAAGAGTAAGATTTGCAGAAGTAAGAGAACGGGAAAAGCCCAGAGGCAAAAGATAGATGGTGTAATTTAAGAAAAGCTGGCTAGCAATGAGCCAGGCTAAGGCTGTGAATTTATAATTAAGTATAAGCCTCCGTGTGTGATTTATTTGAGAGCTGGATGGCAGGCCCCCCCCCCCAAAAGAAAAAAAACCACTCAACAACAGCGGGTAAGCCTTCATCCTTTTCTTCTTTCTGAGTTCTATGCCAGAAAGCACAGTGCACATCACTTTTTCTTTCCAACACTCAGTTTCTCTCTCCATCGGCTCTCTTTCTTGTATCTTAATTTATTGCCGTTTTTACAGTGATGCAGTTACCTATTTTAGGTTTTATCCTTAGTCTTATCACAACTTTGTGAATTTGCTAGTTGATGTTTTTCAAGTTTTAATTGACTAGACCTGTAAAGGCCAAGGGGACAGTATGCTACCTGAAGCCATGACCTGTCAAATGCAAGTAATAGATGTATTTGCATTCAGTATTTGCTGCATTTCCCTCTGTTAGGAAGAAATGACATTCTTGCTTATTTAATGAGGAGCGAAGGGCAGCATTTTCAGAAATAGCTATGTGATCCTCAAGAGAAAACATTTTTTTGCAATGAAATAGGCTTTCCAGAAATTTTGGAAAAATTGAAACCCCCAAAAAGAAAGATAGAAATGTAATATTTTGGGGTTAAAAGTTATCTCAAGTATTCTGACTAGTATTTTTGAAAACATAGTTTCTTTTATTTGAAGTTGGAAGTTTTCAATGGATAAAAATGTGTCTATTCCAAAGAGATGCTTACTGGTGAAAAGCACAAGACAAATTTAAAATAATGATGAAACAATTCCAGTTTTAGAATGTGGTACATTTATTTTGTATTTTTATCTTGCTTTATTTTTATTTAATTCGATTGGGCAGGCTTTGACTGGAAGCCCACTTGTAATTGAGACAATTAAAATATAATTGAAGTCAAATAAATTCAAATTTCAAAAGGATTCTTACCTAATTATAATATGTATATAATCACAGTTTCTTAACCACAGTTAAAAAAGTATTCACACATTTGGTAATGTTTGTTTCATAGTGTATATTCCTTTGAGTACCATGGTTAATGATCATTTGTATACATACTAAAATTTCAAGTATATTATAAATATATTAAGCTTGCTTTTCTTTCCAGTAACAACAATGTAGTTCTGTAGAGAAGCTTTATTAACAGTGAATTTATTTATTTATTTTAAAGAAAACCTCTTTGAAAACTCATATTTAGTCTGCCGTATTCTCTTTTTGCTTCTAATAACATTTTAAAAATAAAAATAACTTCTTTCTTTTGCTTTAAAATGTTTGTCATCTCTTGTGCCCCAGATTTATTGGACTGTGGTAGCGTTGAGTGGCTTTTGGCTGGAGTGTTTATTATGACATCACTGTAATTTGATGCAGGTTGTGATTTCAGATGGTTTCAGTGTTAAATATTTTCATAATTATGCTAGTTTTGGCAGTTCATGTAAGATTTTTTTTCCACATCTCCTTAATGAACGTGTTTTACTTCTGGGCTTTTGAGGCAAACACGTTTCAAAAATTAATAGTGTGCTTTTAATGTTAATATTGTGCAGAAGCATTTAACTGGACGTTGTAAGGTCATTTCTTGAACCGAGGGTAATTATATTTAGATTTTGCTCTTAGTAGTAGTCTTGAAGTATTGGAGGTCTGAAGCATGCCCGTGACTACATAGGATGTCATTGTAAAGCTGGAATTAGAAAGTTTTGTCGAATGAAACACTGTGGAATTATTATCCATTATCTTAAAAATGAACAAAAGTTTATGCACATTGCCTTTGTTGTTTATGATACCAAATATTTTGCTTTTTGCTTATATGAAGTTTGAGACAATATTTTCCCAAATGTGTCACTAGCATCTGAAGTTATGTTGTATTGTAAAAAACTCACCTTTTATTAGGGTATATTTCTCTTGTGTTATTGAATAAGGATTTTTCTCTTTTTGTTGAATGTATGTGTGTGTTATGCTTGTATGTATTGTGTGTGTGGTTCACATGTGGGTGGGTGTTTGGTACGTGTGTGTGCATGCTTGTGGAGTCCAGATGTTAAAGCCAGGGGTGTTCCTTTGTTGCTCTAGTGTTTATTTACTGAGGCAGGGTCTCCTGCTAAACCTGGCGCTTGCTGACTCTGCTAGTCTGGCCATAGCTGCCCTGCTGACCCGTCTCTGCTTCTTGAGCACTGAAATTAAGGGGATTGCCATGCCTAACTCTTTGGTAGGTGCCGGGAATGCAAGTCTTGTCCTCATACTTGTGTGGCAAGTGTTTTATCCACGGAGCACATAACCCAGCCCGGAAGTTTTGGTTTATATATTCTTTTGAGATTTTATTTATTTCATTTTTTGTGTATGGATGTTTTTCTTGCATGTATACCTGTGCATCATGTGCATGCCTGGTGCCCCCAACGATTAAAAGAGGGTATTGGATCCCCTGGAACTGGAGTTACAAACAGTTGTGAGCAGACATGTGGGTGTTGAGAACCAAACCTAGGTCCTCTGCAAAAGCAGCCCAGTGCTGTTAATTGCTGAGCCATTTATCCAGCCCTTGAATTCCAGTTTTTGAAAGAACGTCTTTATATTTTTTAGTTGCTCCTACTACCAATTAGATCAGCAAATTTAGTAATTATTAGTTGTGTGTGTGTGTGTGTGTGTGTGTGTGAAGTAAAAACTAAATTTCTCCCCATTATTGAAAATGTCATAGTAATTCCTGAGTAGTGAATTGGAGGTCAGGGCACCGTCATTTACCCTTTGTATTGGACTTCTCACTGCACATTTGCATGTCTCAAGTTAAAAATGTGCCCTTTTATTCTTAAAATGAGAATAAGTTGACAATTGTACTTACCTTATTATTTCGTTTATTCTCTTTTCTCATACCTGTTTTCCTTTTGCATTTAATTAGTTAATTATTTGTGTGTGTGTGTGTGTGTGTGTTTTAAGGTGTAACTTACCTAGCTTTTCCAAATAGAATGACTCTGTGTTTATCTTCTTGTTACTTAAAAAAAAAGAAAAAAAAAAAGTACTGCTTGGAACTACCTAATAATGTTTTTGATAGATTTTTGAAATCCTTAATGATAAGAATAATAACTAATTTATCTTAGGAAATAAGTCCACCAATTAAGACTATTTTGTAAATGTTGATTTAGGACATGAAAATTACACTCATTTGCATTTTATAAATAAGGAGATAAATAAAAATGTGCAATTTAACTTTCTATGATATCCATATCAAACCCATGTAAACTTTATATCTACTACCAATAGTAATTTAGTAAGTATTGTTAAGTAGTATGCAAAGAGTGTAAGAATCATGACATTAATAGTTAAAGATAACTAAGATGACTACTTGGATTCCAAATAATAAAAATTGTAACATATTATTGTAACAAAGAACAACACATTAATTATTCCCTTTCTATTTATTTTGTGTTTTGATATGGAAATCATTAAGAAATTTCTACTAATAGTCATGTAGTTTTGTAAAGCCATAAATAAGAAGTCTTTGGATATTGCCAGGTAAGTTGTTTTGGTTGTAGCTAAAGAAAGAAGCTTTGAAGTAGTGTATGTGTGTGCATGGTGGATGCACTTGCCTTTGTGTGCACTGAGGTCAGAAGAGGGTACTGCATGTTCTCCATCATTCTCCACCTGATTCTGTTGAGGCAGGGCTTCTTGTTAACCCTGGAGCTTGTAGATTTTGGCTAGGCTGGCCATCAGAAGGCCCCAGTAATCCTCCTGTCTCTGCTTTACTCTGTGCTGGGTTACAGGTGTGTGCAGCAACATGTGTGGCGTGTTATGTGTAGGCTGGGATCAGCAGTCCTCATGCTATGTATCAAGTGCTGTTAAGTGCTGAGCATCCTCCCAGGCCTTAAATTACTTATTGTTAAGTGCTGTTTGCAAATGCAGAATTTGAAAATTGGTTACATAAAGTTTTAGAGCTAAAATATTGAAAGTCTGACTTTTAGTAATCATAAATTCACATGCTGACCAAAATTTCCTAGTCCTTGAATGTGATCAATGTTTCTTTTTCCTTTAAAAACAAAAATAGGATGACCATGAAAGCTGTGGTTCTAACTCTACCAACCGAAGCACTGCTGAGAACACAAAATCTTCCATAAAACCGCGAAGAGTCCAGCAGGCTGCTCCTGCAGACCCGGATTTGCCACCAGGTAACCTCTGATGTTGAGATTAGTGCTCTTACTGACCATGTGCTAGTATTTGTAGAACATTTATTTTCAGGCTTATTTGCTGCCGTAAAATGTTTAGGCCGTGTGCACGTGGGCTTTGCCACATGACTTCAGAACATGTTGGGCCAGAGCCCTCACAGATGGCTTCTAGTCAGATCTTGGTCCTTTCTTTTGTAGCAAGTTAGTCAGAACCTCTCTCAGCAGAGACTCATGGTCTCCCTGCTATGCTTTGTATTAAAGCCGAGAGAAGACACTGGGTCACTGAGTTAACGGATGCTAATTTACCAGGGAAATTATAGGATATTTTAGCTGTAGCTGAACGAAACCATAGATATAACCTTTTTCATTTCCGGATGTCTTTATTTACCTGAGCTAGTAGTGTATTGCAAACAAACTCTTTCTAGGCAGATAGTTAATGAAGAGATGATTACATGCTAGCATTGTAGTCAGACACATTGCTGCTTCCACAAGTGAGTTGTCAGTTACTTCTCCTTTGATTTAATTTTTTTTTTTTGGATTTTCAAGACAGGGTTTCTCTGTGTAACAGCCCTAGCTGTCCTGGAACTAGCTCTGTAGACCAGGCTGGCCTTGAATTTACAGAGATCCACCTGACTCTGCCTCCCGAGTTCTGGGATTAAGGGTGAGTGCCACCATTGCCTGGCAATTTTTAAATTTTTTTTAAATGATTTTTTTTTATTTATTTATTATGTATACAGCATGTATGCCTGCACACCAGAAGAGGGCACCAGATCTCATTACAGATGGTTGTGAGCCACCATATGGTTGCTGGGAATTGAACTCAGGACCTCTGGAAGAGCAGTCAGTGCTCTTAACCTCTGAGCCATCTCTCCAGCCCCAATTTTTAAATTTTTATTAGTCACTGTTTTTGTGTGTTGTGGAGATTGGTGTATGCGTCATTGTACCTAGGTTTGAAGAATCTCTGCTAGTCTAATCCAGTTAACGTCAGAGGTTAGAGACACCATTTTGCAGCCCTGCTGCCTTCAAATATGTGTTCAGAGTTCCTAGTGCCCTTAAGTGAGAGTTCTTAGCAAGTGCTACGGGCAGCTTAGTCTGATGCTTCTTATTCTCAGCAAAGTGGCTGTCTGCTGTGGGTATCGCGCTATAGTGGGCCCGGGGCGGGCCTGGAGAAAACTCCAGCTACGGCTGTCTGTCTGCCTTGCAGTTGCTTTGAGCTGGAGAAGGTGCCGCAAGATATTTCTAAATGTTTCCATTTTGCTTAATTTGGTTCCAGAAGTTTCTCAACTTTTTCTTACTAATTACTCCTTTGGAAAAAAATTAGTGTAAGTTGAACTGGTAGTTTATACTAATTTATTAAATGTGTAGCTTCTTAATTTCTTCAGGTTTGACAGTGTATCTTCTTAAACTTCCCAGCATCTCCCATGGTGTATAAACCTGTCTCTTGCTCTTTCCCTGTCTCTCCTGCTTCCTCTCTTCCTGTATCTTTCTTCCCTTCTGTCAGTTTTAGGTGGACCAGGTTTTGTTTCGTATTCTGTTTTTCTTAAGAAAAACCTCAAAATGTTGTTACTTATTAACTTCAGATAGAGCCATTCTAAGGCTGACTTGTTGTGAACTTGGATTCCAGACACTTGACAGCTCTTTCAGGTCAGCATTAGGATTAGATGGCTAGAATTAGGACAGCTGGCTTATTTGTAGTGCCGTAAAACAGCTGGATTCTCCCTGGGCAGCTTGAGGTAGCTAGTGGGTCAACATGTGCTTTCTACCTTGTCTGAAAAGTTAGGAAGTTGGTAGGAAGCAACTGGATCTGTCAGCTAAATACTAGGAGTCAAGGCAGTTAATTTTTGCTCAGGAGGGAAAGAGGAAACGTTGAGACTCTAATTGGGTAGGCAAACAGTCATCATTTATTTAAAGGATGACCTATACTGCTATTATTCTGCCTTTTTTTTTTTCTTTGATGGTAGAGGCAAACTCTTGTTTCTAGTTTTCTTAAGGCAGAGTTAGGTCTCTGTGGTTATAGTTTTTAAGTTGGAACATTTGTATGAATCCAAAAATGATTTAAAACTTTAACATTGAATAATTTTTATGTGTATGGATGTTTTGCCTGCATGTGTCTTCTGTGCACTGTTTGTGTTCCTGCTGCCTGCAGAGGCTAGAAGAGGGCCTGGGACTGGAGTGACAGGATTTGGACTAGGCTCCACTGGAGAGCAGCCAGTGCTCTTAACCATGGAACCATCTTGCCAGCCCCTCCAGAAATGATTTTTAAGAAAAGCTTTGGTGTTGTTAATAGATAGGCATTTGTTCTGCTGTTTTGCTGGGTGAGTAGCTTTCTAACAGGCAAAGAGCAAGAGTCAGTATCTACAACAGTCTTTCAGATTGTGTGTCTTTCCCCGTTAGTGCAGTTAAAGCAATTTAGTGGGTCCCAATAAGCATTCTTAAAAAAAAAATACTCAGGATAGAAAACCACAAGATAACAGCATGTAGTGAAAGTAAGATCTTAGAACATGTGCGCGCGCGCCCGCCTGCACACATGCTTGGGCTGGGATTGGATGTCATTTCTGACTGGATAAAGGTCAACAGCGATGAGTCTAACTGATTTGAAGCATATGTATTTTCTTTAAGTTAGTGATACACATCCAAGAGCAGCAGTTTGTGGGAGTGATAGTCTTGAGTTGTGGGCTTAGCTCTCCTGTAGAGACACTGGCAGTTTTTCCTGGTTGTTCACGGTTTTACGCCTTCCTCCATGTTCCCTGCATGGGTTTTTTTGTAGTTGCTGTTTGTCTTTTCTCTCCCTTTTCTTTTCCTTTGCTGTGGATCAAACAAAGCTTCACACAAGTTAGGCAAACACTGTACCATGGAGGTCTGCACTAGCTCAGGTTTCTGTATTTTATCATGTGTAAGTGAGTCTATGTCTCCCTTCAGTCTTTCTGAATTAGAGTTTGGCTTTGATTGAAGGCCATTTTCTTTAAACTGTCCTTAAAGAGTATTTCTTTGATTTTAGTCAGAGTCTATTAATTGACTTACACTTTTCTTTATGAAATAGTTTCTCTTTTAAATTTCCTACTTTAATTGTATGCTAGGAAGCTCAGAGATAAAATTTGTTTTGCTATGTAGATGTAGTATAGAAGCATTAACACACACACACACACACACACACACACACACACACACTTTAATGCAAATATTTAGGGTTTAGTTAAGCTCAAAACTATGTACTCATTGGACCAGTAACTATAACTTAGTCCTTTTTGATTGCCAGTAGCATAAGAGCAAGCAAGCACATTCTGTGAAGGGTCACTTAGACCATGTAAGCCATGTTTTGTTAGAGTTCCGAGAATATGGTGAAACCAGCTATGATTCGTGATGAATAAAGTAATGACTGGCTGTGTGCTGATAAAACTTCAGTCTTGACAAAGTTCATACAGCCCATATTATCATGCAGCCCGTCCTCTCTGATCACAGTGCACACGATTAGGAGAACGTAACTACTGATGCACTTGAGTTCACATTTACTGGGGTTTTTGTATCTTTTCTAAGCTGTTTTTGTTCCTGTCCCGCCCTTGTGTACTGGTTTCAGAGTGCTAAAGTAGCTGTTCCCTCGGAGTGTTTTCCTAGGTTTTTGTGGCTGTACTTGTTAGGAAAGATGGGGAGAGGACTCCAGACGATCTTTCCTGGATTGGGACAGCGTTTTTCTGTGCAGCACGGGCAGTGCATGTACATTTGCTTTCTTCCCTCAATTTTTTCTTGGTTTATTAATAGCATTGTTCCAAGACATTACTATATTTTACATTAAAAAAAATCAGTGCTGTGGAGTAGCAGTTTCTCTATAGTTTGCTAAACTATCTGTTATTCTTTAGAATGTTTTCATTTTTAGTTTTGTAAAATAGTTTAACATGTGGGGTAAGTTCTTGCATACATCTCTTTATTTCCTCAAAGAGATTCTTACTAATTTATAGAATTACAATGTATAAATTGTTTTAAGGTTTTTCAGCATAGGTGACAAAATTATTGTGCGATAATCCCTTATTCCAACAAGGTTTTGGTGCATTACTATTTATTTTTACTATTACAAATCTTCTATTGAAATTTTCAGGTGGAAAAATGCTATCCCATACATTTTATAGCTACATAGGATTAATATTTTACCATCTAGAAATAGTTTTGTCACTTCGTGTAAAAAAAAACCTTAAAATATTTTATTAGCTGATTAATATTCTGCTCTTTTCAGTTATTGCCCTTTGATTTTTTTCATATAAAAATACCATTCGTTTGGAATTAAGAAGCCTTTATCATTTTTAGTATATTTATTTGCTTTTTGTTTTGTGTATGCCTGTGTGTATGGTTACCTTTGTGCCGTAGGGTGTGTGTGGAGGACAAGATGAAGAAGTTGGTTCTTTTTTCCCACATGTGGATCACAGGGTCAGGTTCAGGTTGCTAGGTTTCTTTTTTTTTTTCAAGACAGGGTTTCTCTGTGTAGCTTTGAGCCTTTCCTGGAACTCACTTGGTAGCCCAGGCTGGCCTCGAACTCACAGAGATCCGCCTGGCTCTGCCTCCCGAGTGCTGGGATTAAAGGCGCGCACCACCACCGTCCGGCTGTGGTTGCTAGGTTTCTGAAGCAAATTATTTAACTCCTGAGTCATCTTGCATCTTGTGTTCTTTATTTTCCTTCTTTCACTTCTGCGCGTACAGGTATGCACACATGTACATGTGTAATACAGGTATGTGCACACATAGCAGCCTAGGGCTAACATTGAACACTGTTTTTCTATTGCCCTCAACTTTATGTTTTGTGGCAGGTTCTCTCACTGTACCTGGCATGCATCAATTCAGCCAGACTGGATGCCTGTGGAGGTCCAGGGATCCACCTGTCTTTGCTTTCCCAGTTCTGGGATTACAGATGTGTGCCTCAGTGCCTGGCTCCTTTTCCATGGGACTCAGGTCCTCATAGTTGAGTGGCAGGCACTTTAATCACTGAAGTATCTCACCAGCCTTGTTTTTTCTTTGCCTTTTTTCCCTTCTGAAACAATGTCTCACCATAGAGCACTGATTGGCCTGGATCGTGTTATGTAGACTAGACTAGTCTTGAATTCACAGAGATCGGCCTGCCGCTGTCTTCCGCAGCTCTGTGTTCCTTCATGTTTACTTTCATTGTGTTCTCCTTGTCGTCTTCTGCACTCAGGTTTCTCCTCTGCTGTGTGTCACACTACGTGTTAGCCAGTGCAATCATTTCCCCTAGCTTTCTGTTCTGAGGCAGAGCTTAGATAGTAGTATGGCCAAATATAGTAAGGATGGAGTAACACTGCTGCACTTTAATTAATTGATTAATTCATTTTTGAGATCATTTCTTGTTATGAAGCCCTGGAACTCTGCTTCTTCTACCTCAGCCTCTAGGGCAGCTGGGACTGTAGGTATATGACACCATACCAACTGTTCATGAAACAGGCAGAAACCAGACAAAGTATGTATGTAATACAATGATCATTGTGTGGGATCTAGTGTTAACATTATTAAATATGGTCTCTGGTTTAGTATATTTGTTCATGTTTCCTTATAGCGTCTTTTAGTAAAAGCGTATTTTGGGCTGTCTGGTAGTCTAGTTTATTTAAACTTTAGTTTCCTTTTTACAGAATCGCCTACAACAATATTCACCTTTTATATACATTGTTTAGTGGCATTTTAAGAGTATTTATTGGTAGACTTACAGCTAGCTAACTGAGCCCTTTTCTTACTTTGTAGGATACGTGCAGAGTTTGATTAGACGAGTTGTAAATAATGTAAACATTGTTATAAATAACCTCATACTAAAATACGTTGAAGATGACATTGTCCTTTCTGTCAACATCACTTCTGCTGAATGCTATACTGTGGGTGAACTGTGGGATCGGGCATTCATGGATATTTCTGGTGAGTAAATGTTAAGAAAATAGTGTTAGTGCGTGATTTCCTGTAAATGATAAAATTGCATTCATTTCTTAACCATTTTTGGGGACCTTTTGGTAGCTGTGATATAAATTTTATGCATTTGATGTGGGAACAGTGCATGTATACAAAAGTTAGCTTATAACTGTGGGAGGTTAATAGCAATTTAAGATCCATCAGATTGCTTTTGAAAACTTAAAATTTTTATTCCCTTTTACCTATCATATAGTTACATGTAATATGTAATATGTTATAACAATGAAAATTATACTTGCTTTGTATTTTTAATACTTTTTAAAAAATAATCATTTTATGCACACTGGTGTTTTAGTACCCTAGAACTGGAGTTACAGACAGTTGTGAGCTGGGAATTGAACCTGGCTCCTCTGGAAGAACAGTCAGTGCTCTTAACCGCTGAGCCATCTCTCCAGCCCCGTTTTTAATGCTTTTTATTGAAAGAAGGAAGTATATAGCTTTGCATGCCAGAACGTTTGGAAGTTTTTGATTTTCTTGAAGCTTTTGGCTATGACTTGCTTCCCTCTTCTGCTTATTGCAAGGAGGTATACAGTGCTGGCAAAGCAGCCGGGAGCTGTCGTTTGCCGTGGCTCTTCCCGTACTTCGTATGTAGGCAGGTAGACATCTGTGCTGCTCGTTTGTCAGGGGAGGTTCTAATTAAATAAATCATAAAATTGACATATATCTGACACATTTAGAAGTGTTCTAATTTTCCTGTTTTGCTCACAGTGGTTTTCTTTTTTTTTGTCTTTTTAAGCAACTGATCTGGTGCTGAGGAAGGTTATCAATTTTTCTGACTGTACAGTTTGTCTTGATAAAAGAAACGCGAGTGGAAAAATTGAATTTTACCAGGACCCTTTATTGTACAAATGTTCTTTCAGAACCCGCCTTCATTTTACATATGATAACCTAAATTCTAAGATGCCGTCTATTATTAAAGTGAGTATCTCTTTTTCTTGTAGTTTGTTTATATACCTTTATTTTGTTTATTGGTTCTTGTGCATGGTAATTATAATGAAAATAAAGGAAAAAAATCTTCATCAATATATGTGCTATTGGTTTTTGTAAAAAGTAAATGTATTAATTTTTATATTTTTAACTTTTTGTACAATGTATTCTGGTAGAGATATTTTGGAGGTAAGCTTTTCTGCAACTGTAAATTTCCTTTTTGATTTTGCTACCTGTTATTAATCCTTACCTTATTTAAGTACTGAGGACATCTTATAAAAAGTAGCACAAGGCCCTGAGATTGAACTGCAATACCACTCAGGAATTCAGTACAGCAGTAATCTGTATTTTAGTCCTTAATATTTGCTCAGCATCATCTGATGATTAGTCATGTGCCTTAAGCTGTTTTATAAGATTTGATATGATAACCTAACCTAATACTATAGTTTCTTGGCTCAAAAATTTTTGCTGCTGCTGGATCTAACCCTGTAGCCCAGGCCATCCTGGAATTCATTGTATACCCTAGGCTGGCTCTGAATTAGTGGCAATTTTCCTGTCTTCACTTCCTGCCTGCTGAGCCACCATGACCTACCGTGCTAGGGCAAGCAAGTATTAGCTTCTGACCCATAGTTTCAATATGTAAATAAAGTTTTAGAGTACTGGAGTTTCCCAGGATATGTCTTTTGATGCATATAAAGATTTGCTGTTTTCTAAGGTGGTATATCTTTCATTGTGTGTAGTATGTAACCATACATCTTGTTTTATTACCCACTAGTTTTCTGAACATTATCACATTTTAGGACTGTATAAAAATTAGATTTTTTTTTTTTTTTTTTTGTTTGGTTTTTCGAGGCAGGGTTTCTCTGTATAGCTTTGCGCCTTTCCTGGAACTCGCTTGGGAGACCAGGCTGGCCTCGAACTCATTAGAGATCCGCCTGCCTCTGCCTCCTGAGTGCTGGGATTAAAGGCGTGTGCCACCACCGCTCGGCCTAGATTTTCTTTTTTTTAACATTACATTTTTAGTAAAGCACTTTAAAAAATATAAATATCTTTTATTGAAACTTTGAAAACTGATTTCTAAGACCCCTGGAATTCTCAGCTTGAAGGGACCTTGGAGAACATTTGTTTTAATATTCTTAATTTTCTGGATGTGGAAACCGGAGGCCAGATAAGTGATTAGGTTGATGTCATATAAATTAATAGAGCAAGAGTGCTGGATGACTGATTCCTGGTTTAGGGCTGTTCCAGCTTCCAACAGGAGGATCCACTTACACTTGTATAATAGTATGGATTATATTTCTGAGAACACACCCATAAAAATCACTCATCTCTCTTTCTCTCTTTCTCTCGTCATTAGGTGGGGACTGTTTTCCCTTTTATTGAAAATAGATTTTTTTCTCATATAATATATCCTGATTATGATTTCTTCTTTCTACTCCTCTCAGTTCCTCCCAACCTCCCCTCCTATCCAGATCCCCTGCTTTCTGTCTCTCATTAGAAAGCAACCTTCTAAGAGATAAGAGAAAATAAAATATAATAAGATAAAACAAAAGCTAACATTTCAGACCAGGACAAAGCAAACAGAAGGAAAGGAGCCCGAGGGAAGGCAGAAGGAGATGATTAGATGCAGAGACCCACTTGAGAGTTCTCACTCAGGAATCCCATACAAACACTCAACTGGAAATCATGATATATACCCAAGGAACCCGTGCCTTCCTTGAGAATGCTGTCCCAGTCTGTGAGTTCATATGTGTGTTGATCCTGTTGATTTAGAGGCCTTGTTTCCTTGTGGTCTCCATCCCCTCTGGCTCTTACACTCTTTCCACCTCCTCCTCAGGGATCCCTGAGGATAGGGAGTTGATGGAGACATCCCGTTTAGGGCTGAGTGTTCCAAGGTTTCTCATTCTCTGCATAATGTCTGGCTATGAGTCTCTTTGTTTGTTCTGTCTGTAGCAGGAGGAAGCTTCTCTGATGATGGCTGAGCAAGGCACTGCTCTCTGAGTATAGCAGAATGTCATTAGGAGTCCTTTTATTGCTACGTTCTTGTAGTAGAACAGTAGCAGTGTTTGGTTTTCTTCTAATTCCCTGGGCTGTCTAGCCTCAGGTTCTTGGTTACCTTAGCAGTGTTGAGTGTGGGTTCTGTCTGGTGGAGTGGGCCTTCAGTCAGATCAGACAGTGGTTGGTTCCTCCCCCAAGCTTTGTGCTATCGTTGCACTAGCGTGTCTTCCAGGGAGATGCCATTGTAGGTCAGAGGGGTTTTAGCTGGGTTGGTGTTTATAGCTTTCCTTTGGTAACACGCAGAGTACCTTCCTATACCAAAACTGCTGGAACTTAGGGGTGACGGCTCTATGGAGGCACCAGCCAAAGTTCTCCATGTTTAGTGAGTTGTATAGGTGTTGTCCTCAGCAATAGGGCCTTGCTAGTAAAGTAACTCTGCCTTACTTTATATTTATATGTACAGTTTTGCTTTTCCTTGATGGGAATCAGTCATCTGTATTTTACTTTTATTTCCCACTGTGCTTAATCTATATTGGTTTATCTAAATTTGTTAGTCTTTCTATATTTGAATGAATGAGTGTGTGTGTGTGTGTGTGTGTGTGTGTGTGTATACACATACACACAGGGGAAAGTGTTACTCAGTAATATTGGTATCTCTGTCTCAGGAAATAAACTTACGTTTCTAAGCCTTGAATTGGCTATTGACGTACATGTACACACAATACACTTTTTGAAATAGAAACTTGATATATATTCTAGGCTGACCTTCAATTTGTGATCTTCCTGTTTTATCCTCCATAATATTTTGTATTGTATCATCGTGCCTGGCTCCAAAACACATTTTGAAATCAAATAATAGGTGTATAGAAGCTTTACTGTATAAAATAATCTTGCTCATTAGTGCAAGTTTAATTATCCATTATAGGATGTGGCTAAATTAAAGGAAAACAAAAAAATAAGTTAGCTAGAAGGAAGGGTTATTATTGGCATGCTATTAACCTGTGGTTTTTTTTTTTTTTTTAATTGAGTAACTGATATTTTATTTTGAAAAGTGCCTTGGTGTAAAGAAGTTTGCTTATAATTGCTCTTTTTTTTCTTTTGTTTTTTCTAGACAGGGTTTCTCTGTGTAGTCCTGGCTGTCCAGGAACTTGTTCTATAGACCAGGTTAACCTCAAACTCAGAGATCTGCCTGCCTCTGCCTCTGGAATGCTGGGATTAAAGGTGTGTGCTACCACCACCCAGCTTGTAAGTGCTTTTGACTCTGCTGATTACCACAGAAACTTTTAAAAGTGTATTTGGCTAAGCTTACAGACCATTTAAGATAGTTTTTCCTTAATAATTATTCATTTTTATTTTGTAATTTTGTAGACCTTTTTCAAAGGCTTAAGTGGATTTTGAATTTATTATTTGTATTTTGTGTAGGCTGTTTACAGTTTTCTATATTTTGTATGAAATGTGTTTTAGAGATTGTGTCATAAGAAATAGATCATGTGGAAACATAACTTATTTGATTTCCCCTCTGTTTTTGGAGTTCACTCCTTCCTTCCTTCCTTCCTTCCTTCCTTCCTTCCTTCCTTCCTTCCTTCCTTCCTTCCTTCCTTCCTTCCTTCCTTCCTTCCTTCCGATGGTACTGTGTTTGTTAGGACATAAGGTGAAGGGTAGCTTTTCTCCTGCAAGAAATTGAGGTGATCTGCCTGGGGGAAAGCTGGCTGCAGCTCTTCATAGGACAGAATGAAGGACTTGAAAAGGGGGAGCTGGCTGCAGCCGTGGGAGCTATGTGCAGTTCTGCAGTCTGTCTTTCCAGATTATCTTGGGGGACGGTTGATCTCTGTAAACCCTTGTCTGGGATGACTGAGCAAACCATCCTTAATGTTGTAGGAGTCCTGTTTTACCACCAGTACACTCTGTCATTCTGCGCTCCTAAAAGATGTAAAACTGGGTGGCAGGGGTGTTGTTCCTTTTTAGCTGCTCCCTGCTGAGGAGGGTCATCTTGAGGAGGAGATAGTTTAGGGTTCATTGAAGAGGGGTCCCCTGGTCATGTAGCAGGAGGAGAGTTTTAACTTGATCGGTCTCAAATGATCATGCAATTGCCATCATGCATTCCTGGAGAGGCTTTTGAAGAGTAACTATATGGGGTCTGTAAATAGATGATTTGGTTACAGAGCAAAACTGAGAGATTCCCAGAAAAGTGGATGGGGAGGGAGAAATGGGGGCAGGAGAGACAGAGTGAGCTGGTGAGAGGAAGTGGGCATAAGTCGATTAAGGGCGACAGTGACAAGTCCCACACCAGGAAGGCTGCACCCCAGTCAGCTAGCAGAAGCAGCAAGGAGCCACAGAGCACTGGGGGAAGGGAACAGGAGAAAATGGAGGACTGATGCAAGGAGCTGGCCTGGGGTGAATGGGATGAAAGTTCCTTCCAGCCAGAGTCGCTCTGCTGCAGATGTATCAGGAAACAGTGTCGTGAGGTGAGAGCCATTAGGAAAGCTTACATGGAGCCTTTTGTTCTGGTATAGGGCGAAGTTCAGCAGAAATGACAGGGTGAAAACCTAAGTATAAGGACAAAAGGCGGAAAGGAGAGACCCAGGGGAGGAGCCAGAGTTGGAGGGAACTGGATGCCCATAAGTAGGAGGCTTGTGGTTGAATTGTTGTTTGGTTCTTGTGTCTTTACCCCATCTCTGACAGTTAGAATTTGTAGGTGCAGAAGCAGCATCATTTGTGGAGGAGGGCACAGATCCCATCCTTAGCAGCCCTCAGACTAGTCTTGAAGTACTGCAGCAGCCAAAGGATTGAGTTGGTGCTCAAGGAGGTAAAGCTGACCTGAAATGTAAGAGTTTTTTCTTTTCTGAGAGCTGGTGAGACAGAAAGGTTAATTCATGCGAAGAAGGCTTCGGTCCAGCTGTTTTAGTTCCAAGTCCTGAAAAGAATGGCAAGGAGAGGCATGAGTTGGATGGCCCATGGCCCATGAGTTCACCTTTTATGGGTCACTGGAACTGCTTTCACGGGCTTGGGGGCAAAATGGGTGATGGAGAAGGGCAGAAGTTAGAGTGTCTCAGAGGAGGGTCCACCCAAGGGGCTACAATAAAACTCAACAGAGGACAGAGATCCATAACCTAAGTTGGGAGATGATAACTGTACAGCCTGTGGGGGCTATTAAGAGACAAAGTTAATGAGGAAAGGCCTATTTTTTATTAAGAAAATTTTTAAAATTCATTTTACATACCAACCACAGATCCCCCTCTCATCCCTTTTCCAGCTCCTCCCCTCACCCTCTCTCCCCACCCCCCATTCCCTCCTCCAAAAGGGTCTTTTTTTTTCCTTAAAGAATGAAGTTTGTATATAAATATTTAGTCATGTATGATTAATTCCTTAGGAAAGTTTTCTGTAATTTTATAGGTGTAAATATCTTATTAATGTGTTTAATTTTTTTCTAAGACTTATAAATCTATATTGAACAGTTATCTCCAGAGTGATTTAACTAGGACATATAGCCATTACTATTAAGGGGACTGTTCATATTCATACTCTTGTTAGCCTGAAATATTTGAAAATATTTCCAGCTTGTTAGGCAAGGAATGGTAGGTAGTTCTTTTGGTATTTATTTATTAGGATTATGAAGAAAATAACTGGACATTTGATTGTTGACATATCCATTCCGGTTCTTTGTCTATTTTTCTGGTGAGGAAATCTTTACAAACTGGAATTTCAGTAACTCTTGATGTATGTACCGATGATAGACCGTCCTTCTCTTGCTTGTTTTGCTACGGCTGCTTTCCACCGGTGCTGTTGTCACAGTGCCCCACGTTAAGGATAGGCAAGGCACAAGGCCGCAGGGGCTCTGGATCAGGCGTGGGAGGTAGAAGGAGCAGGAAACCAGAGACAGTCTAATTGTGACAGACAGAACTCAAGAAAAGCTTAGGCTGGCTGTGGTGGTGCGTGTGTACCTGTAATCCTAGCACTCTGGATACCAAGGCAGGAGGATTGCAAGTTCAAGGTCAGGCTGGGCTGCATAGCATGACCTAGGCCAGCCAGCCGCCAGCCGCCAGCCTGGTTCTTCTCTCCTACAAATTTAGCAGCAGATTCATATTCTTCCCACTCATTTTCTTGTCCATTCATGGCTTATTTATTCAGTGTGTGTTCTCAGGTAGCTTTTAAGGAACCTGGGATTGTTTTTGAAGTTTTGTCCCCCAACTTCCACCCCACATCCATCTCCCTGGCACCTTTATTTGGATGCCTTGATTTCCAGTAAGAGGATGACTAGGACTTCTCTTTGGTGTTTCATAGAGACTCAAGTGCCAGTTATTCTCACTAAACTAAGAAGGGCTTGAATTTATGGCGTGATTGTTTCCCTCGCCCCATGTTTATGTGACAGCAGGAAACAATTACAGTTTAGCTGTGTTTGTATTTTATAATTGTTTTTCTTTTTAAGGAGAACTTCAATGCTATGTCCTACGTGGTAGTAATCTTATTTTTTTCTTGTAATTGATTGATGTTATAAATTTTGTGTCATATTTTAATATCTTTAAAGATTGTCTGAAAAACTGCTTGAACATGTTACGTGATTTTATGTATTTTGACAATAACATTTTAATTATTCCATACTTTACACTTCTAATGTGAGTCTTTTACCCAGTTTTAACATATGGTGTTAGGATGCCTTATGGTAATAAAATTGAAAAGAATGATTGAAGTTCTACTAAAGCGACATCATAAAACTCACTATTTTTTGATTTGACCCTTTTTTTTGAAGGATGAAGGGTGAAAATACTGTCATATTCTTCAATTGTTTGGTGACATTTCTCTTCTAGAATAATCTAGAACTCTAGTATGAATATATCTTCTGGTTATTAATTCTGTTTCCACAGTATTTGTCTTAGTCTGACTTTTATCTAAAGTATATTCATCACAGTAAATTTTTTTAATTACTAGAATTTTAGAGTAAATATTATTTTGGTTTAATTATTAGAAATGCTTGTGACATTGTTGCTTTTTATGTTATATTTCATTTTAGGACTTGGAATTGGTCAACTTAATTTAAAAGATATCTTTAAACATCTCTTTGATAATGCTTTTTTTTCTCCAAAATACAGATTCATACTTTAGTAGAGAGTTTGAAACTTTCTATCACAGATCAGCAGTTGCCTATGTTTATCCGTATAATGCAGCTTGGGATTGCTCTTTACTATGGAGAAATAGGCAATTTTAAAGATGGTGAAGCCGAGGATCCTACCTGTCACAGTAAAGATGCATTAGGAAACATTGCAGGTTAGTGTAACAGAAACTTAATTTAGAACTACCGAGTTTCACTACTTCATACTTGAAGAACAGAGCAGACTGAAGCCTGTCAACAGTGACGGTTCGGTCGCCCATCCTGACAGTGTCTGCTGAAGCCTCCCGTGTTCGTCTGCCACCCTGTTCTGATGGTTACGTTGTCACAGCACATAGCTTTAATTTGCGTAATTTTGATGGGTCTTTAGTTAAGTTATTTATCCTTGTAAAATATAAGTTAAATATTGCCCATTTCAGAGGTTTTTCTGTTTTATTATGAATTTGTGTTTATATGTTCTGGATTCAAGTCACATTTTGTGAGTTTTCTTTGTCAGCCTGTGACTTGCGTATTCATTTTTAATTAAAACATTGTGTACACATGTATGGTGGGTGTGGGTGGGTGTGGGTGGGTGTGTGGAGGTCAGAGGAGAACGTGGTGGGGTCCATTCTCTTCTTTTACTTCCATGTGGTTTCCAGGGATGGGACTGGGGTGGTCAGGCTCGTGGGGCACCTTAGCTCCCTGGGCATCTTGTCACCCAGCCTCCTCATTTTTAATAGGTGGTTCATGAACAGAAGTTATACATTTTGACAGAATATAATCAAGTTTTTCTTTAATAACTGCTGCTTTCAGTGCTGGGGAGTTGGTACAGTTGTAAAAGCATGTGCTCGGCAAGCTTGAGGACAGGAGGTTGGATCCTTGGAACCACACAGATGCCAGCTGGCCCTGGAAACCCCCTGTAATTCCAGAGGAAGCGGGTAGCCAGCCTAGCTGTGCCAGTGGCTCTGTGGTAACTGAGAGACTCTGCCTCAGTGAATAAGGTGGAGCGCGCCACGGAGGAGGACTCCTGATGCTGACCTTGGGTCTCTACACACCTCACACATGCTCCCACATGCCTGAGAACAACCAATGAAAGAAAAATATTACTTTCTGGACCTAAGAGAGTGACTAGGGCTTTTTTGTTTTTGTTTTTTGTTTTGTATCTTATCAGAGCGCGAAAACAGCTCTACTGTTTGCTTCTGAAGGAGCTTGATTTCGTTTTACCGTTTTTAAAGGGAGGATGTTTTCTTTATTGTTTTATTGTGTACGTGTATGTTTGGAAAACCTGGCAGAGCTCTCAGAAAGCTCTGGGCAGCTTGATTATGACACTTGCTGGTGTCCTGTATTCTTGTTCCTTGTCCTGGGCTCACGGAGGCTTCTGTACCTGCACATCTGCAGCTTCCCTGAATAGTGTAGACAAAGTCTGACCACACGTCTTCATTTTTTTCCTGATTCTCTACTTCAGAGAGTTCCAGTCACATGCATTCAGGTGACTTGTTTGCCAGAGCTCTTTTGAGCTTGCCTCATCTATTAATGTTTATCTTTCATTCTGTGTTTCATTTGATATAGTTTTTAGTTCCTGAATAATTCATTCATTTTCTTCTGCAACTCATCTGCTTTTAGCTTCATCTACCATACTTTTGTCTTTGGAAGTTCAGTTGGAGACTTCTGTGGTTCATGCCAGTTTAAGCCTCATGAAGAGGCGTGTGTTCTGTAGCTGCTTGGTGTCCTGTTCTAGCACTGTGATCTTATTTTTCTGGACTTGTTTCTGTTGTTTTACTTTTCCCTCATTATGTCTTTTATTTGCCTTAATAAATTGTATTTATTTTTTGAAACGAGAATCTTACTGGCTGCCAGGGCCAGACTCAAGATTGTCGAGTTTAGGCACTGCTGCCTTAGCCTCTGGAGGAACCAGGATGGGGGATGTTGAGGAACCAGGATGGTGGATATGGAAGAACTGGGATGGGGGATGTGGAGAGACCGGGATGGGGGATGTGGAGAGACCGGGATGGGGGATGTGGAGGGACCGGGATGGGGGATGTGGAGGGACCGGGATAGGGGATGTGGAGGAACCGGGATGTGCACCGCTGCCTCTGACTGCCTAGTTGTTTGGGTTGAGTGCTAGACATTGTAAGTTTTGTCTTGCTGAGTTTTAGATGTATTTGTGTTCCAACAAACAGTGATGTTACTTGGAAATGATTCATTTGTGGCTTCTTCAAGTCTGTTAGATGGCAGCAGAATGCCTGTCAGCTTAAGTTCCTAGATCTGCTGCTGTTCTCTCTCAAAGAGAGACTCCTGAACTTGGGTTGAGTTTCTTCTTTGACGGATATGGCTTAGAGTTCATTCCAGCAATGAGATGGAGTGATTAAAGAGTTCAGTATTCTGTCCTTCCCTCATGTTTGACAGCCATTTTTGTGTGGAAACCTTTATTTCTTACATTTTATCTTGTTTTTTAATTGGGATATTTTAAATACTTAGAGCAAATAGATTTGATTACAAAAGAAACTAATCATAAATAAATGCTCTTTATTTAGTTAAAATGACTATTTTGATTGGCAGGTACTGAAGATGAAACAAGAATAGACATGCAGTATCCTGCTCAGTACAAAGGCCAAGAGTTGTTGTCGCAGGACTATGAGGAGCCTCAGGGATGGGTGTCCTGGGCCTGGTCATTTGTTCCTGCAATTGTGAGTTACGATGACGGGGAGGAAGACCACCTTGGGAATGACCCCGTATCAACTGTGCTCCAACAGAAAGTGCAGACTCTGAAGGATCCCATTGTTTCTGTAGGATTTTATTGCACAAAGGCAACTGTGACTTTTAAAGTAGGTTTCTCTTTCTTTTGTTGCTAGTATCTCTTAACTTTAATGTTTAAATTTTAGCAGCATTGTAACTGAACCAGGGAGAGGTAGGGGCTCAGCGGATGAAAGGTAGGATCTCATAGTTCTTCATAAAATTGCCTGATCCTTCCAACTGAATTCTTGAATTTTGATTTCTTCTTGTCTTGTTACAGTTGCCACCACTTTTCTTTCTTATCTGTGTCATATAAACTCCCCTGCCCTGGATTATTCAGTTGGCATATAAACCTGCTTTAATATTTAAAAAAACAAAATCTCATAGCTGGTGCTAGAGAGATGTTTTGGCGATTAAGAGCTCATATTGCTCTTTCAGAGGGCTGAGTTCCTAGCATCACGTCAAGCTCCAGGGGATCCTGTGCTCTCTTCTGGCCTCTGGGGGTACTGCATTCATGTGCACATAACCCCCTCATAGACAGACACACACATAATTAAACATAAAATAAATCTTTAAAAATCTCACAGCTGCCTCTTTCTGTGATTTCCTTATAGCAAAGTTTATTTCATATTAATTATTCATTACTAATGAGATTGAATGTAATATTTTCACACACGCATGTAGCAAGTACCAGAAGTTAATTGTGCACTCTCTTCCCCTTCCCCTCCCCCCTTCTCAGCCCTTAGAGTCACTGTTGTTCTGTCAGGCCATTTTCCTTTGGCTTCCTCCTGTCAGAGTAATATGCAGGGCTGTTTTTTGTTTCTTCTTTTTCTTTTTTCTTTTTTTGTGGTAGTGGGGTGTGTGTGTGTGTGTCCGTGTGTGTGTCCAGCATGTTTCATTTAATGTAATGTTTTCTAGTTTCATCCATTTTCCTGGAAATTTCATTCTTTATTACTGAGTAATACCCCATTGTGTATCTGTATCACTTAAATGTCATTTATTTGGTGATAGGCTTCTAAGCTGTTTCTGTATCTTGGCTATTATAAATAAATAGTGGCATAATAAATACGGAATGGCGGTATCTCTTTAGTATGCTGAGCATTTTCTTTGTATATGTATATTAAGTGGGCTACTGGATCATATATGGCAGTTGTATTTTTCATTTCATAGACATCTCAGTACTGTTGTCCATTGGCCATGTTGATTTGCATTCTCACCAATAGTATGGCCAAAGTTCCTTTTCTCTGTATCTTTGCTAATGCTTGTACTACATTTTTATTGTTTATGTGTAGATTTACCAATTTTTACTTCATTTGTGTGAGTGTTTTGTTTGCATGTATGTATGTGTTCTATTTGTGCTTGATACTCACTGAGGTCAGAGGGCAGTGGGTTCCCTGAAACTGGAGTTAGAATAGTTGTGAGCCACCGTCTGGGTATTGGGAACCGAATCCATTGTGAGAGTAGCAAATGTTCCTAACTGCTGAACCATTTCTCTAGCCTACATTTTTATTTTATTTATTTTTATTTTTTTTGCATTTTTACTTTTAAAGAACTACTTTTATCCTTCCTCTCTAAGTTTTAAGACAGTTCAATTTGTATCTTAGGTCCTCTTCTATTTTAAACAGCATTCAACTACTTTATTTATTAAAAGTGAATATAGCCGGGCAGTGGTGGCGCACACCTTTAATCTCAGCACTCAGGAGGCAGAGCCAAGAGGATCTCTGTGAGTTTGAGGCCAGCCTGGTCTACAGAGTGAGATCCAGGACAGGCTCCAAAGCTACATAGAGAAACCCTGTCTCAAAAACCAAAAAAAAAAAAAAAAAAAGAATGTAGCTATATATTCAAATAGAGTACATAACATGTATGATCACAGTGAGTAAAAGGGAACATTCTTTTGTATAAGTATAGTTACTAGTACTTTGGTATCCCTTATTTGCTCTTTGATAATATTTTGCCTTCCCTTCCTTTCAAATATAACTCAGCTTGAATTTTGAGTTGTTTCCTAGCTTTTTCTAATACTATTACCATACATGTCTATAATCAGTTCTTAATTTTTGCAACAAATATTTACTCATTTATTTGACCCAGAGTCTCATTTAACACAGGCTGGCCTCAAACTTTCTGTTTAATAGCCGAGGATGACATTGGATTTCTGATCCTGTATCCTCTTAAGTGCTACGAAGGTTCACAGCCATCTACTGCTGTGCCTAAATTCAAATATTAATGCCAGCTGTGTCCCTGAGTAAGACTGAGTGAAGCCAGCAACCTAGTCTAGAGCTCCATTGTAATTTAAACCCATATGATGTAAAGAATGTTTATTAGTAAGTTAGGGAGAGAAAGAGGAAAGTAACAGTGAGGGTTGCATTAAAAGGGAGAGAAGTACGCATTGGTTGCCAAGGAAGGTTGTTTTGTGAAGGAGGCATTTAAGCAAAGGTTCCTGAAAGAGAAAGCCTGGTGGATATATGGGAATGAGCGTTTCAGGACTAGCAAGTGTTCAAGAGCTATCGAGGAGGCGGCTGGTTTAGAGCAGGAGCTAATGTGTCAACAGTGTAACCCTTCGGACAGTGGGGTTGCAGCAGTGCAGTCTGAAAACCACTTAGGTCATTGAGACTTGTCTTTATTTTGAGTGAGTTAGGAAGTTTTTGGACAGAAAGATTATATGATGATTCAAATTATTCTTTACAGTGGATCATTGTGATTGTTGTGCTGAATGGATGCGTGGATGCTGATGGGGGTCAGAATTGTACCTTCCCTCTCCCTGGAGGGCACTGTGCTGTCACAGCTCAGCTTTAACACATACAGACACAGAACACGTGCGTGGTTTTCCTGTGCTGTCCTGCGCTCTCCACTGTTTCATGTTTTATGACATTCCGACATTGTCCGTTTATGAGTATTGTTTGCTAACCTCTGTGCCAAGTTAGTCATCACATGCCGTACTTCTCAGAGCTCTCCACAGACTGTGAGTTTTAAACTCAGTACGTCAGTGTGTATTTAAAAAATAAGTAGTGAGGGAAGTCAAAGATTAAGTTAAGTACTACCTTTTTTGATGATTTATTAAATGACTGATAAAAATTGTATTCCATAGAACCAGTATAGGCACTTATGCAAAATATCTGTGGAGGGACAGTATTTGTTATTAGTCAGTAAATTTTGTTTGTTTGTTTGTTTTTTGTTTTTCAAGACAGCATTTATCTGTGTAGTTTTGGTGCCTGTCCTGGATCTCGCTCTGTAGACCAGGCTGGCCTTGAACTCTCAGGGATCCACCAGGCTCTGCTTCCTGAGTGCTGGGATTAAAGGCGTGTGCCACCACTGCCTGGCAAATATTTTTAAAAATGTAAAGCATTTGTGCTTCTCTAATGTTTCTCTGAGGAAAATACGTTGATATGTAGGAGGAAAATATTTGAATTCAGGGTTCCGCTTGGATTTTAAGAAGGTATGGGCTTAATTTGTGGTTTATATTTTGGTCAGAAAATAAGGTCATGTTTCTATATTAGCATTTGGAACAGTTGATATTAGTCCAACAAAAATCATGCTAAATTAAATGTAGCATTTTTGTAGTAATGTTTAAGTTGTTCTTGTAATGTTTAAGTCCTTTTAATCAATTAATTGCTTTTTCTGTGGAGTAATTGTAGACAGCTGAAGGCTGATCAAGTTTTGAAATTCATTTTTACTTAAATATTTTCACTTTCAGAATTCTGTTTAAAAATAGCAACTTTGAGAATGCCAATACTAGAAACATATAAGAAATAAAAGCCTATCTGTAACAGAAAAAAGTATAGAATCATTAGATTAAATGAGAACAATTAGTTCTTCTCAGTATAAAGTAGTTAGGCTTAAAATTATAATTTCCAGTTCAATAATTTTTATTTGGCTTAATTTTTTTAAAAAAATGTGATCTCTCTCTTTCTATTTCAATTTGAAATGTATTATATATCCATTTTGCAGAATAACACTAACCAAATCATTGCCAAATCTTAGAAGGACACGTTAATTAAAGAAATAACCCTTTCATAAGGGAAGGAATGTTGAATTGCAGAAGAGTTGCAGCAGTACTGCAGAGTTCTCCTCTTTGCCCATTTCTCCTGTGTTTGTTACCAGTTTGTGCTGTCATGGTGTGTTAGCCAAACCAGTAAGCAAAGACTGATGTAATACTAATTGTTTCTAGACTGCCATTAACCCTTGTCATTTTATCTTTCTGTTCTGTGATGCAAACTAGCCTGGCCCATTGTGTTCAGAGAGGTGCAGTTACTCTTGCCCCCTGCACTTGGGCTTCAAAGGCAGGGGGTCTGCTGCACATGTGAGCAGCCTGGTGTACACAGGCAGGGATCTGCTGCACATGTGAGCAGCCTGGTGTACACAAGCAGGGGTCTGCTGCACATGTGAGCAGCCTGGTGTACACAAGCAGGGGTCTGCTGCACATGTGAGCAGCCTGGTGTACATAGGCAGGGGTCTGCTGCACATGTGAGCAGCCTGGT